>NW_023607498.1:20000-47974 GCF_013339725.1 Rhipicephalus microplus
ATGAAAACAATAATCAATATGATCACGACGATAAAAATGGTGATTACGATCACGGTGTTTTTGTGCCATAAGTCCTCCTCATTGCCATCTCTATCTCCTAACAGCTTTGATGCCCGATGCTTTTCACTGAGTGAAACTGTTCGAATTTTCGTTTTAGCGGGCCATAATCTCAAACTCGCGTGACGCTGCTAAGCAGTTACTGAAACATGATTGATATGTGGTGTTTAACGTCCAAAAACTACTATTTTATTATCAGAGACGCCGCAGTTAAGGGCTCCATGAATTTCGACCACCTGGGGTTCTTCAACGGGCACCCAAGTCTGAGCACACAGGCCTACAGCATTTCCACTTCCATCGGAAATGCAGCAGCCGCAGCCGGTATTCGATCCCACGAGGTTACTGAAACGTATATAAGCGGAATAGTAATCACTTCTCTTCTCCTTTGTTTTTTTTTTATGTCACGGAGAAAAAAATAGGGGGGGGGGGGGAGAGCACGACCTCATGCAGCTAGCCTAGCCAAGGCGTGCTATTTTGAAGCCATCACCATCGGGTCAGCAGTGGCGTTTCGCGCTAGGTTACAGCGGAGAATGAGAAAGGATAGCGTAGTGAATGCCAGCCTACTACACAAAAATTATGATTATTCATGGCGTAGTAGGTACCCAGCAGGTGAGGTTGTAGCAGTTACTCAAGGAGTGCTATTAAATAAAAGGCTCTGAAAGACCGCTTTTCTAGCTTTCACTTTGAGAGTTCTGCGCGTTCAGCGCCGGCCTGGCGTTTTTCTTCCTCCGTGGTTGTGTTGTTCGGGACATGTCTGACCTTTGGTGCTGCTTTGGAAGCTTACCTCATTTGCATTGCGTCACGCGCGTCGTGCAGGCCAGACGAAAGGAAAAAAAAGCACGCATAAAGCTTCTTTCGCAATAGTGGGAGACAAAGAAGCGTCCAGGATAATTGAGCGATTACCTCTCGCAGAAGGCGGATTATGGAGGCGCGAAGATTAGCGTCACGAGCAGATTAACAGCCCGTAAGCCAAAACTGACCTATACCGAACAGACGTCTGCATTGTCGGGCACTTGTTCAATTGCTCATGTCCGAAACTTCTCGGCTAATTTATACAGAAAAGCAAAACACGGGCTGAAGAATATTAAGATTTATTCAAGTGGATGAATCAATGCCATGTGCAGAATAAAGAGAAAGAAGAATAAAGAAAGAATATAGATAAGAAGAACAAAAACAAAACATGAAAGGCTGCCCAGATTCACACTGACTTCAGGCTCGGCACTACGAAACTACCTTGATTTTAAGGCGATAGCGTTAACGATCTCGTTTCGCAGAAATTTGAATGACAGGTTCGGTGTATTTGGCTATGAGTAAAAAATCAGCGTTGTCGGTGAGCAAAAATTCAAGTTAAATGCGTAATAGACACGAGCGTTTATTCTACTTCACGAGTGAAAGGTACGCTCTATGCTGTAAAATAATTGGGCCGATAAAAACAATGATAAAATTCCAAATCGCATGTAAGCTGTAGCATGTATTATGTACTTTAGGTAATCCCCTGCCCCGCTGTAATGCTCATGTGAATTCCCACAGTGAATACACTGTGGGAATGAATACACTGTGCGAATGGAAGCGTTCACGATCACGTCGCCTGAACGACAAACCTTCTCGGAGAGAAGTCAGTCGGAAGACAGTATTCAGCGATTGACCCAACGTCCTGCGACTGCCAAGCTTTTTTATTAATATTATTATTTCTGCACCTACTGAAACAATGAGATCGCTATCTCACTCGAAGTGAAGCCTTACATCCAAGGATTCCTGCTGAAACCACCTTAGAGATATAAAGACGTAAGTCGTCGAACGGCCCATCGTTTTAATTGGCCTCGTCTAAGAAGACCAAACATATCAGTGGATCTGCTTGGTCTTATCAGACGCGGGAAACTTTATCTCTATTCCTTCTTTTTCTCTTTTCTTTCTTTCTCTATTTCCTCCTCCCCTCTCTCTCTAGCTTTCATCTCTTTTTTCTTGTTTTCTTTCTTGTTCCTTTCGTTCTTACTTTCTTTCTCTCTTCTCTTTTTGTCTTTATATTGATCGCATCACACATTGCTCCATTCGAACATTTCACTTCCTCCATGCCTTGAATCGGATATTCATCCACGTGCTCGGCAGCGCGAGAATGCAGCAACAAGGACGATCATGTGGCCATATCTAAGCAACAATGAAATAATTTGACGTAATATTACGTGCACCAAGTGACTTTGATAGAAGATCAAATTGAAATATCAGAAACAGCTTATTGCGAATAAATCCAAGATCAAGAAATGATCAATCACCGAAGAAATGGCCCATAGAAACGAACATGTCGCCAGCGCATCTTTGGGGGCCTCGTTTATATACTGTTCCCGGCAGCGTCTTTTTTCGCGTACAACGACGCACCTGTTGAAAGCAGCTACTAGTATCGCATGAGATGAATGCTGTTTGAAGCACCAATTCTCTGCGGCGCATTCGTCGTACTCCTTGCTTTTAGCGGGACGGCTGAGTGCTCTCCCATAGTTGAGTACGAAGTACTCGAAATTGTTAAACATTTTTTTCTAAACACATTCGCTTGCACTGACGCAGTAGGTTGTTCGGATGGCCTATTATTTCTCTTTCGGCCATATCTATTTCTCTTTCGGCCATATCTCGTGTGCAATGCCGTTTCACACTCATCACGTGTGAGGCCCACGGGGTGGCTTTATGCTCTTTCATAGATTTAGAGTACCAGGTACTCTAAATCGTAAACCCTTTTAGGGGCGAAGCTCCTTATGCGGCACTTGTTCGTCCCTCGTAGTCGTTGTAGTGTTGCAACAAGTATAACATTTTGACCTCCAAGGTGGTGCCGGTAAAAATTTCTTCTGTGCGTTGTTAAAAAATAAAATAGTGTTCAGTGTACATGCCAATGACTGCTAATGGGGAATGAGAGGCAGGAGCATGCGGCTTTTAGTTAACGCGCACGCTCCAATCCCCATTAGCAGCCATCGGCATGTACATTGAGCACTATCTGACAAGAAAGAGTTGCTACGTTATACTCACTGGGTGTAACCTCCTTAGTTTAGAAAGGTTTAGCGAGCGTTGAGCCGCAGTGCCATAAATACAATGAACTAGTATATACCATGAAAGAACTCAAGGTGGTTAAAGGTGGGAAGTAGATACGAAGCGCAAGCCGTAAGAAAGTAAAAGCCGACTTCCCCTGTCTCTCATTTCCCATTAGCAGCCATTGGCATGTACATTGAGCACTATCTGACAGGAAAAGGTTGCTATGTTATACTCGCTGGGCGTCAGCTCCTTGGTTTTAGAAATGTTTAGCGAGCGTTGGGCCGCAGTGCCATGAATACAGTGAACTAGTATATATGCCAAGAACTCGAGGTGGTTAAAGGTGGGAAGTAGACCCGAAGCGCGAGCCGTAAGAAAGTGTGCGTGTGCCACCTCTCGTTTAGTCCTTGAAATGTCCGCTGGATGGCATTGCTTCTATATGGGGAATATGTGATGAAAAGATGTTAGGTGGTAGTAATTGGAGTGTTGAATAGATGGACGAACGGACACACAGACAGATGCATGGATGGACGTATGAACGGACGCAGGGGCGGATGCATTGACGAACGCAGGGACGGACGCACGAACAGATGCACGCATGGACGGGCAGATGGACAAATGGACGGTCACACAGACGGGCGCATGGATGGACGGAAGCAAGAACGAATAAACGGACGAATGCTTCGCCCCAATTTCCATCATTCACTCCGTGGATATGCTGCCATTTTTTTTTAAACGCAGTTGTTGTGTACCTGTTTGCCAACATTGTCATATGTATTACAGCAATAATGTCTCCGTTTCAACGTTTGTCGTGGTACATAGATATGTCGTGGTACATAGATATGCCGATGTGTAGGTGCCCTTATAACTGAAATGTTGTGAAACCATTGTTTTCTGTGCATAGTGTAAATAACCTTTTTCTAAACTCTAATGCTCAGTGACTAAGTTTAGTGACGGCTTTATGCTATTCCATAGTAGAGTGCCAAGTACTCAAAATCATTAACCACTATTTCTAGCCCACCCCCCCTCCCGTAGTCTTAGCCTGAAGAGGCCCAATTGCGTACTTCAGTCAACGTCCTGGCTACGTGACTAATTTTTGTTTCCCTGAAATCAAACGAGATAAACGACACTAAAGCCTTCTTTGCGAGGGAGTTTCTTGTTTAGTGACAATATTCTTCCGAAAGTTCCTCGAATTATTCTTAGAATTAAAAAAACCACGCTCCCGCTCAATCAAGCTTGTTCGCTTGAGCACATCGCCAGTATAATTGTGAAATTTTTCACTAGATAAAGCAACCCACACATGCCTACATGCTCCCTTATTGTCGGCAGACCGCGGAAGCATTGTTTTGATTCTTCGGGCAGACTATTGGCTCCCTGTAATTATCCGTAACGATCGACTGCCATTCTAAGAGAACCGCTGAACAGCAATGGTCGACAAACTTCAAAATTACACTACTTGTGGTAATCCTCTCGAAATTTTTCGTACTCAGAGCTAGGCCACGCTTCCCCCCCCCCCTCCCGGAAAAAAAAAGAAAGGCCACAAAATGAGGGCTGGAGAGGCCTGATTTGGTAGGGCCCTGGTGCTCCCCGACCATCGCCTCTGGAGGGCTTTAAATGCTTTGCGGGATAGATCTAAGATTGAATTTCGTGTGGTTTGTACTACTTTGCTTTCCTAGGCGCTTTCTCAGAGGCACGTGTTGCTGACAGCTTGATTGAGCCTGAGTAGCAGCTCTGAAATGTGAGGAGGTGAACAAGAAGGGAAACGTATTTCTTCTAGTTTCTTGTATCATTTCGTTTCTGCCTTGGGTATCGCCTTGTTGCATGACCCGCGTGAATGACATAATGAAATAGAAGGCACTGTAGTGAGACTCGGAGGAAAAAAAAAGAATGGGGAAATGCGAAAGGCTACCAGGTCAAGTGGAATGGGAATAAGGACGAGAGAAGGTTTGAACATCGACCCGAACAAACGGACATTCCGCCTCAATCTAAATGCGGTCGCGACGATTGGGATTCGATCACGTGACTTTCGGGTCAGCATTCGAGCATTGCAACCACTTTTGACCCCCGTGGTGTGCTAAGTTAGAGATCGAATATGCCGGTCACTGTAGGAGGGAATATCACCAGGCATCACTCGAACTCTCCATTGGTGTTTCACACGGCACTTCAGCCCGGATGAGGGCGACACACGTAGTCTCACATCAAATGTCGAAGCAATCATATGTGAGCTGAGTGCTCTCCGAATGATTTCGCCGTGTTATTCGGAACGACAACCGGTCTCTTTAATTATGGTGATCAGCAAGGAAGTGCGTTATTTTTGGTGTTATTGCTTACCAGTAAAATAAAAGTCGAACACACCAGTTCAAAATCGCAACGCTTAAGACGAAGTCTGAAATTGTGGAGGCGAGAAAGAGAGAGACAAAACGATGTTGCAGAGCAGCAGCAGCCGAATAGTCGTGTCTCTTTTTTTTTCATTTTTGCAATGTAAAAAAAGTTCTTACATTTATTTTGAACTTTAGTTGGCATTACTGTCTCAATTATAAGTCCTTTTTTTTACTGAGTTGATAAGATAAGAGAGCCTGGTGTCATTGTGGTGGCACTGGCTACTTCATCATAGTTAGACAGACTTGTGTCCAATGTTCACCTCTCGGAAGCGACAGTGAACACTACAAGTTTAAATAAAAAAAACGATATGAAAGAAATCCATAGGATTCACTTCAAATAAAATTTATTCTATCTTAATCACAGGAAATAGTACTGAACTTGTCAACATAAATATTACGACTTAGGGGGCTTTAGAATCCAGGCGCGTTCTTTCGCAATGTCGCAAATACAGCACTAACCAACCGTCACTTTGTTCTTTCGTTTAAACTTCCCGTTTAAACTTCTCTTACTGAAGCATCTCTAATCGCATTCCTGGAGAAGAATCTTATTCACGAGAATGTTTTGCATTGCTAAAAATATACCTGTCTTCATTGTTTTTTGTTAGTCTGCATTATCGAATTTAATCTTTCTTTTTTTTCTTCTTTGTCGTCGTCATGTATTATTAGTTCCCTCTATTCTTTACTCTTTCACCCCATCTCCGTTTCCTCTGGTTCTTCCCTCCTCCCTAAAGAGTAAGCAGGCATTGTGCCCCTCTGGGTGGCACTTGCCAGCTTGCTCTCTTTCTCTCTCTTTTATTCGGTGTTAATTTGTTGTTGTGTGTGCAATTCAAATAATTACACATAAAGTTTATCTTTCACTTCCGCATCATTGCATTGTGAAATAGAAATAATTGATTCATGCTACCTATATTTTCCATGCTCAGATGTATGCAGTCTAGTGAGATGGCAAACAGCGTACAAAGAGCCCATTATGGAGGCAGACCGTGCTGACAAACGTGACAGTATAAACAGAGCAGATCAACGAGGAGGATTTGGGTTGAAAGAAGAAACAATAAAGCACAAACACAGCGCCGTCTAATTTCACGCTCCGGCGATAACACTAGGGCACTGTCACGATGAGAAAGCAAGGGTGACACTGGCTGCATCTAATAGCTTTCGCAAGAACGAAATTCACGCCGAACTGGCACGACACGAGTGTCTCCCCGACGATGGCTCCTTCTGGCGTGAACCGTAGGTAACGCGAATTATATGTCGCCGTCTTACCGTCGTACGTTCGATGGCTGGAGTAGCTTCACGTATAGTCGCACGTGGCGTACACGAGTCATTGCAAAGTGTCACAATTACACGGTTTCTTCTTGATGCTATCGTCGGGTCGTTCGCTTTTGAAATAACGTTTCTATACATACAGTACACCTGTTTAGCAACATTGAGTTGCCCAGTGTCAGTGGGCACACCTGTAAAACTAAAAAAATAACGAAGCATTGGTGTGTGACAAATAGGTTGCTTGTTTCTCTCGGTTTCTGTTGCCTGCTCAACAACGACGAGACACGCGAGCCGTTCAATTAAAAAATGCCGCGAAACTATCTTCACGCAAGGTAAGCGTACCAACCTGACGGTTGCTCCGCTACGTACCTCAACGATCCCATTAGCTCAGAATAAAAACTGTCTGCTCTTTCAATGAACTCAATCAAAAAAATTTATACAGATATTTTTGGAGTTAATTAGTTCTCAGGTTAATAAACCCGGTGCCGCAACATCATATGCATTCAACATTACTGTTAACTTCAACCGGAAACTTCGATTTTGTATCATTGAGTGATATGTGGGGTTTAACGTCCCAAAACCACCATATGATTATGAGAGACGCCGTAGCGGAGGGCTCCGGTAATTTCGACCTCCTGGGGTTCTTTAACCAGCACCCAAATCTGAGCACAAGGGCCTACAACATTTTCGCCTCCATCGAAAATGCAGCCGCCGCCGCTTCAATTTTGTATCAGTTGTGTTTCAGAAAATCGGAGGTAGGTTATCGATGGAAAGTGCTTCAAATAGATACAATAGATCTGGACAATAGACACGCAATAAATACAATATAGACCCTTAGCCTGCGAGCCATTAATAACGCTTGTGTAGAGCGGTATCAGTGGATAAAACCGGAACGTTGTTCTGTAAGCGAATCAACCGAGAGAAGAAATTCTTATTGGTTCTGCTGCTGATTATGATTAAATATTTCTGAGTGCTTTATAACAGGGGCCATTGAAAACACCCATTCGCATGCCCAATTCACGTAGTTTTACCCTTGGCGAAAAGTTGTGCTTGTGTTTTGCATTATAAGATGATTTAAGGCAACTCCTCACACCATGTGACATTCATATAGTATCTTCTTCCGAAGCAGTTTCAGCAAATATTTTGGCTCTGAGATAGAGTGCCTGCTTTCCGTGCAGACGGCCTGAGTTCAATATTCATTGGAACTTGAAAATTTTTATTGTTCTTTTTAATTTACATCTTTCAGAATTTTTCAGTGACAGAAAAGATGATTTTTTCTTTATTACAGCGCCAATGATGCCAATGCCGGCACTGACACCTGAATTACTTTAAAACGAGCTCTTTAGCACTATCGCGTTAAAACAACAAATATGCCAGGCCTACGCAGAAAACACCCCACAGTCACTGAGAGCTGAAAGAGGCATTTCTAGAGGCTGTTGCCAACTCTCGTTCTTGTTCACCTATTGATCGTGGCGCATACCCATTATGGGGTATTGGCCAAGAATCGAGTGGTTTTAAAAATTATTGTTTAGATTTAGAATAATGGAGATATAGTAGAAAGATTACCGATAGCCAAAGAAAGTGTGGTGCTTGATCTAACGCATACAATTATTTAAATACAGAAAGAAACTTATTCTTAGAATAGAGCAATATTATGATTTCCTTGAGGCTGCTGATGCGAGTACACTTACAAGAAACCCACTACGCCATAAATACCAACTTTCCTAAAGCTGCAACGCATAAACTTCGCCATCATTCGTCTTTCTTCAAAGAAGCCAGGTACCCGTGACACACGTGTAAGTATTACGTGTGTTTTGTTTATGCTATGGCGGATGACCAGCAATTGTGGCTGAGATTTTCGTATTGGGTCGCAAGCATTCAACGACCCACTCGTTACGCAATTCACGTTATGCGACTTCCGGTTGCTATTGTACTGTTTCGTCACGCTTTACTACCCATTCTAAGGTGGTCTTTTCCCTATACATGATTCCTTGATGGGGACCTTATAGCAAAGGCGTTTCAAGCACCAGCATGGTTCTGTGGCAGAATACACGGCTCCTAGGTGGAAGCTCTAGGTTCAAACTCCATTCCTTCCTGCATTTTTTTCTCTCAGTTTGTTTTGTTTTTGCTTCGTGTGACAGTGGTTACGGACACCGGTGATATACGGCATAAAAACAGTTGTGATCTCATACCAGCCTTCACCCTAAGGATTGCACACGGTTCAGTTTTTTACATGACTGAAGAAACAGACCTCCCGATGCAGTCGACGTTAGCTACTTTTCGTTATAAGATATGAGATTGTGCAGATACTGCATATAGCTGCAAAAAATAAAAGAAAAAATATGACATTTGCTTTACTTCGAAGAAGCAAGATGAAATGTACAGGCTAGGTTCGCCACGATTGTGCGACTAATCAGGTGTGCTTTCGTCGCAATGATAAGACGATTACTTTGCGCGACAGCGTCGACAGACGTAAGCAGTTCTTCTCGGGCATTTTATTTTATTGTTTCTGGCGCAATAGGTTCTCTATCGAAAGTACTTATCCTTGATGTGGGGAATCGGATATATTCGGATAATCCGAGACCAAATCTTCACGGCGACACGACTGAGTCAGCAAATCTCGGTATTTAATAACATTGCGGAATAAGGTTACGCAATACAAAAAAAAAAACAAACAATATAAGCGATAAATTGAAGTGGTAATGGTCGTTTCGTGTGGTCAATCTGGCAGGCTCACCCATCATGATCGTTACTTACAGGATCTGAGCTTGCCTGCTGCCTTACAGTAGCCAATTCTGAATTCGCAGTGGTTAAGCGAAGATTACTTGTTTATTTAGAAAATTCTCTCTATGAATACGTGGCTTAACGTATAATGAAATGTGTTGCTGTTTACATGTCGCAGATGGAGAGTGGGTTGCCCTTTACTGATGGGATCGCTTTTATTTTCGTGGTCCACCAAGTACTTAAGTGGGCTTGTAAACAGTTGCAGTTTACAAGCAGTTTGTGTATTTTATCACAAAAAGTTCCTGAATTATAAGCGTTTCTCAGATTTTTCGCTCTCAAGTTGGGAGAACCTTTTTCGCCTTGAGGAGGTGGTGGTGGTGGTGAGGGCTCCACTGTGAAACGTCTTCTAAAAAGATGTAAGCACAAAAAAAGATACATACATCGCGAATCGAATGTCCAGCCAAGCGTACTAAGAAACACACAGGAAGGACAACACACGGATATTGTTGTTTTAGAGCAGTTAGCGCGATAAAAAAAAACCGTCACAAACCAGGAACGTATACACTAATCGAGTGCTACCCCCCCGTCTTTCGTCCAGTATCAATGCCGGTGCGTTTGTCAGAACGCTTTCTTGAAGACCAACTAGCTTAGGCGAGTACTATTCTCAGCTCATATATTTTGTCACAGTTCTTCTGTGATGTTCAGCCGATTTCGGCCGTACTTCCTCGAAAATGGAAATATGATCACATCTCCGCAAGTGCTTGAAAATACTCGATCCAGAGAAACTTACAGGAACACTGAGTACAAGGATGCTGTTTCAGGAACAGGGATGTCATCAAAATTTCTATCCCGCAGTTATTCTTAGTCGCAAACACCGAAGCTGACTTGAAATTCGCGCTCGGATCGCGTACAAGTCCGAATTTGTCTGAGAGAAACTTTGTCTGAGAGAAAATTTGTCTGAGAGGTGCATACAGCACACGAAAGTCAGGTGCAGCTCTGCTAGCAATAGTGACGTCAATCCATGAAGCAAATGTTGTTTTTTGGCAGTGTGCCAACCACATAGTGAACCAAAGGTTGGTACATTTCGTGCGCACTTGTTTAGAGGTCACGCATGGACTAAATCAACCGGCTGCACTGTTTTTTATAAATATGGACATAAATTTTGACTTTGACAAACTCTATGGTAGTGTTGACATTTTACAGTGTTAAAATATTTTTTCTGTTCTTTTGTCATTCTAGTATATTTATATGCTCCATTATTTTCTCACTTCGCGCATTTTTATTTTAGCGGAAGCTTTTAATGCCTGCCACTGTGACCTAGTTTTTTCTTATATTCCCCGTTTCTGGTAGTCAACTATTTTCTTTGTGTAAGTGCGTGCGTGCGTGTGTGTGTTTTGTATAAGCCCCTCTGTTTTTCGCGCACTACTATGAGGTCACCCCTGATAATAAACGATCAATCGAAGAACCAACCAAGTGAGGGAATGGGCAAAAATATATGTTAAGGCAATAAACATAAAATGTTCTATAAACATTCCAACAGGACACGTGCCGGAAGTTTCCGTTCAATAAATCACCAATGAATTGTTGGGAATGGAAAAGCAAGATTAAGGTGAAAAAGAGTGGTGAAACACATTGATGGAGAAGAGCTGACTGCTCCTCGATAAGAATTCCACGGTCCTTCGTGGTCTGCCATTGCTTTAAAATATGAATGAAAATTGGTCAAAATGGCAGGTCGTATATAATGTTATTTTATTTTATTTTTTAAGCAAAAAACACTTCAGAAATTGAAGTTTTCGATGAAAATATTTGTTCTTCATTAGATTTTTTGCTGAAATATTCAAATAACAATAAAATATGCATCTCGGCGGCGGCTACCGTTCTCCCCAGAATTGTTCGGGCAAAAAAAAAAATAAGAAAGAACAAGTGTACCAACACGTAAATACAGTTTGGTATTTGGTTCGTTATACATTTCTTCTAACAGAGCATGCAGAAAGCACGGTGTTCACTTTCAATGTAGTTCAATGGTTAGTCATGCCGTATTTTAGTGTGTTGCAAAAAGACGTCGAAAGCCCTTGTATTGTTTCGAGATTTCTCACTGATTGGCACTGCTCTAGTATTTTCGCTAATGAGAACGTTTGCTGCGAGTCCAGCGAGGAGAGTTCGAGCCGGCCGCATCGTCATCGTGATATTAATACTGAAGGTAAATAATAGGTACAAGAAAATGGCAAAGCCTTCACTGCATTGTCGCGCGAGAATTGAAACAGCAAAGCTGGACGATTCTAACAACAATCCGGCTTCTTCTGGCTTGTTGCTGGGCTATAGCTAGATGGTGCCAGGTTGTTTCTGCTCAGTGCGAAAACGTTCGATGTAGACCAAGAACAGTCACAGAGACTACACAGATATCAAAACTAAAGATGCAGAAAGCCGCGCTGAAAGTCAGCCCTTGTGCCTCCCAGGGATCCACAGAGACGTCATTTTTCGCTTAAGGCGTCCATCGCTTCGGGGTCATTTTTCAGCCACCTTGGTCTTTCCGGTTCCCTACTATTCTCTCGTAATAAGTACCGTGGAAACACTCGGTACAGTTCATTCAGCGAAGCTGAAACGTGTGGTCGAGGTGTTAGTCACTGGATCAATACCGATAGTTTATTAAAGCTTTTCTCAATTACTGGTTACGTATGTCTAGAAAGCTCGACCGATGTTTGCCACACATGTGTCGCCATGTTCGTTTTTAAGAAGCCAGCGGCGAGCAGTGTATCTTCAGCAATTGATGTTGCGCAAACCCGTTACATCTAACTTCACATGATTAATTCATGAATCGATAACGTTGTTTACTTACGTACCGATTCATTCAAGTTTTCTGTACCCGCCTGTTTGTACAAAAAAAAAGTGTTTACGGCCGGCTTAACTGCGTTACCGGGTGATCACGTGCACACAATACCATAATTGAAATTCATATATGCATCGTCGTATGGCAAGTACGTTCATTAAAAACACAGTACTACGAAGAGGAGAAATAACGTTTATCATCTCTCGCTCTGTGTCTCAAGAGTTCTGCAAAAGAACGAAATCACTTTAGCCCGAACATTGCGAGCTCAGACAATGATAACTCATCACACTGATAAGATAACGTATTGTGCCAGCTACGCTAGCAAGGAACAGTGCGCGGACAAGCACGATTCACACATCTTCCCGATTCTTCCTAACATCCCGAAGAGCCCTTCCCTGCTGTAATCGTAAAACCTAGACTCCCGCCGGTATAATTACGGATCTAGTTTTACGGTCGGCGTAGAAACGCATCGCAAACGCGCCCCGGTCCAAATTCTTGAGCAAATTGCGACTCTGCAATTCCCATTCCAACTGCGTGGGGAGTAATTGCTCGTTACATACGCAAATCTAGCGCCTGCTTCGCACCCCTAGGGGTACAAGTACCGGTTATGCATATTTTTTTCTTTTTTTTATTGATCTGCAGAGCCGTTTCTGAAAATGCACGGAACATCCGTGCTGTTGGGGCTATAAAAATTTGTTGGAGTTTGCGCATTATAATTGCAGTGGAACAATCTCTCTTGATGCTGTTTTTCAACTTGCACCTGCAAAGTTTATCTATTTACTTATTATTTATTTATTATTCTCTTCAAAACACCCCACGTCTCGATGATCGTTTTTTGTATCACCTCAGATTTTCAGCCGAGTGAATTTTTATTACGTTAACTTATTTTTCAAGCAATGTAACAGAGAACGATCAAATTGCCTTGAGAAATTTGATGTTTATAAGTCCTCATTCCAGGAATAAATTTTGTCTTGAGTTAAGTTTCAGATTACCTGGTTCAACACAAAGAAAAAATGCACTGAATAAACAAGGAAAAATAGAAAAGGGCGTGATTTAAATATATTTTAAATGAGGCAGAATGTTTGTTTACTCATAAACCTGCTCGGAACAATTTTTTTCTCAAATTCAATTTCGCCTTTCACAAATAATTCCAAACAAGTTATTTCTTATGTTGTTCGTTGAAAATACGTGGTACTGCAGCGCTACGCATCGATGACTAAGGTAGCCATGTAGCATTCAAGCAAGGTATTTGACATTGCGAAAAAAAAACAACATTGTCTCTTCTAGAACTTTCTCGGGCATCTTCCTGTGCTCTACTGTATTGATTGAAACACCTGTATTTTTTTTCTTTTTTAAAGCACACTTTTACTTTTGAAACAGATTGAAATTTTCATGGATAATTTTTTTTACCACGGCCGAAAACGTAACTTTCCAGACTAGAACACTTTTCTTGAGATTCCGGTGGCACCAGAGCCTGAGATGCTTTGTGAGCAAATCACAAAGCGAATACATTGTGTCACGTACAGACGTTCAAGCGAGTAAAGGGGATCGAGTCCAGCTGGAGTTGACACCGTCGTGGATGTTCGCAAATGCTGCCCACCTTGAAGATGCAAGAATGCACCTTCACAGTCTTTCAATCCGACGAGCCACCGAGACGATTGCCTGGACGGAAAGCCGCAGTTCGTCAACCCTTCGCGGTGGCTTAGAAAGTTGCTCACCTCGGCCACTGAAGACGTGGATAGTAATATAATAAACGCTTGGTAACCTTTACGCAACATTTCGCAACCACCGAAACGCGCAGCGTTCTAGGTGACTCCAATTAGTGCGTCGCAAGCCTTCGTTCAAGGCTAACTTCTAACTTTGAAGGAACAAGAACTGTGCTCCAAGTTAATGGCGAAGAAAACTAAGTAGTCTCTAACTACTTCTTCCGTGAGTTGAGGTAACTTCCTCGCGGTGTCTTTATCGACTCCTTAATGAGGACTGCCTTTAACTTGCTCCGCCTTTCTAAAAGGTCACCTTCTTTTACGCGCGCACCGCATCTTTAACGCGCCTCTTGTTAATCGAGAGTGGCGCCTGCACTCCGCAGTCCGCACGACTGTGTCGCTCACGAGATTAAAAATGCAACTTTTGTAAAAAGTTGGTGCTGCGCAACTGTCGCTTGAAGGCTCCCAGTTGATGATTAATTAATGAAGGAAAGAGTGGCAAGTACCTCAATTAAGGTGTCTTCTAACAGGCAATGCTCCCTCTCGTAGGAGCTGGCAACATCGTATCCGGCTGTGGGATCCCGTGTGGCCGAGGGTTAGCGCTCGGGCAGAGCATGTCGTTCCAAAGCTTTTGACACAAATATTAGTGCACGTGAGCAGCAAGACTTATAGCATATGTTTGTGCAGGATGGCGTTATGTGTGTGATACGTGGCATCATCATATGATGCGTGTCATCAGACGAGGCGTGAGATAACGTCATCTATTGCGACGTGTTTTTATAACCTATGGACGTCGCGTTGTCCATAGTGGGCCGATAACGGATGTAGTGCCAGAACGTGTGAGCTGATAAGGCTAGCGGGGGGGGGGGGGGGGGGGTCCAGAAAGTGGTTGGGGATGACGCCGTAGGCCGAGAATGTCGTAGAAAATTTGTAAGCGTTAATAAGTGTATGTGCTTTAGTTCTCTTGTGCGACATCTGAGCGGCTTTCTATTTTGGAAAAAAAAACGCCCGTTGAAAAGGGGTCTATGTATTAACTGCCCCCCAAACAACAAAGCAAGCATTCACGCTACACGGCTGTTGACATGCGTATTTTCGAAACCGCAATGTTCACGCAGAAAATTTTCGGGCGTTTGCAAATAAGACGTCCCTTGAGAAGTCTTATTTGCAATGTACAGCTATGTACTCGAAGAGTGCTGTCAGATAAACAGACTAAAAAAAAAGCACTGCATTACGGGTGTCTCGGTTCTCACGACAGCATTCTCTGTTTGATGATGATGATGATGATTCCACAGACATGGCTCGTACCCACTCAGGAGGATCGATCAAGAATCGATGACTTAATTAAGTGAGATTTTTTTTCCAATATCTAAACCACCCACCAGAAAAAAAGAAAGAAAAAAGAAAAGACCCTAGGCAGAATGAAAGGAGTGCAATAGTTGCTTGTCACTCGTTCAGATAAGACAATTATTCATTACCTTGATTAAGAATCAGCATGGTTAAACAATGCTCTTGTGTTCGTTGGAATTTTTTTTCACAAATAATAATCACGCAATGAAAAGCTTAATTATTTTACTTTCATTAAGGTACTTGCAAACTGCGTAGAAAACGTTCTCGTGGCTGAAGCCCAGATCGTAAGCGCCGAACGAAAGTATGTTTTCTATAGTGAAATTCAGCCCCAGGCTAGAAAATGGGAGGACTAAGAATGTTTTCCTGAGCAATTCTTATCGGCGACATGATAAAAAATAGTGCTCTATTGTTTCCAATTCTGAACAAAAGTTGCATTGTGGTGATATCGCCAGACCAGCCCTATGTGAGTACAAATTTAACGGGGGAACACGACATCGAAATCTGGTTATTATGGTTTCCAACTGTCTTGTAGAACACCAATCAATTTTTCATGGAAATCTTAAGTGAGTGAATTCTCTGCTTTTATCATGTGTCATCTTCTTTCTTCCTTTATGCCGCGTGCCTAGTACTAGTTATGGCTCACAATGCATACGTGCTATAAAAAACTACAAACAGGGACTGTCACCTCAGCCAACTTTTCAAAAAAAAGTTCGCATGTCTCCATCCAGCCAACTTCACGAAGACTAGTTCACTTCTCGAACATCTTCCTCTCTTGAAGGTCTGTCTTGTTTGGGTGCGTGCTATCAGTGCCACATGGCGTTCTTTAAAGAAAGGTGATGGTGGTGGTGACAGCTTTAGCGATAACTCCGGCAAATTCGTGGCCTAGGCCTAGGCCGGCCCCGAGGAGGACCGGAGACCCTGTCTCCTCGCCGACTCGCGGGCTTGCTGAACAGTCCAGATTTGATCCAGAAAGTTGGAGCTGCACAGCGCAGCCGTCCACCGCGCCGCCTCATCTGGGGAGACTGCATTTTCTTCTGGTAAAGCTGCACATTCCCAGAGAATGTTCCTAAGTAATGCGCAAGTTCAGTTGCGCAATTTTCAAGTATCATATAGATAGACATCTTAGTATATCCTCTTAAAATGAATGGGTTTCGAGAAGGTCTGGGTTTGTAATTGCCTCCAATCTACCGCTCGGGATCTGTCGAGCTCGGGGCTTGGTAGTGGATAAATAAGCCTACATTTTCATAAAAGTTCGTAATGTCACAGTATCGGGTCTATCTATCCCTCTCTGTGCAGCCCTCCACCGGATGTCCATCCCCTGAAGAGGACCTTTCAACGCTGGCGCGGAAAGTAAGACCCAGTGCTACGAGCGCCGAGTTTTTGGGCAGGAAAACGCAACCAAGCTAGATGACTATAGCCGTGGGCAAGAAGGCATTCCACAAGTAGGGAGAACTCATCATACCATGTGATAGAAAGACACTCTGGAGGCCGAAAACTATAAACGGTGGAGCTGTGTAACACAACCGTGATCTGTCCATAGTGGTCAAAAGACTTCACGGAGAGCTGACGTGACCCCAAGTTGCCTAGCAACTGCCGCGGTGCGTCGAGCTTCGCAATAGCCCCGCCCGAGCCACGGCTCCGCCGCCAGCTGTGAGCTACTGCGCATGCGCTCTGACGTCATGATGAGGTCGGGCACACCACCTAACTCTACAACAGTGCACTGATCAAAGGAACTAGTTGGTTGAGTTAATCTACACTCATAATTGATTTTAAGGCTCGAAAAAGTAACCACAAGAGTGGACGCGGGGATGCAACGTTGTCGCGTGCAGTGGTGTAGCCATAGGGCGGCACAAAAAGCCCGTGCACCCCTCCCCCCCCCCCCCCAGAAATGTTTCCTCCATGTCATACAAAGCACAAAACGACTCTCAACTACATCTGCCTGCCTTGGCCCCACTTCAGATGTAAATTGTGCCTCCCCCACCCCAAACATCGTTTGCCCTACGCCAAAGTAGTCCCTTGTGCGCCCCTTTGATTGTGTTTTTTCGCGCCTCAAAATCAAGTATGCTCATACACAGCCAGCACCCGCTTGACAGAGGCTCCGTCACCAGCTCCGCATTTCTGCGCATGCGCACGGTGCACGTGCACTCAGATCCTCCTCCTTATCTCGAAACTACTCGCGCCCTCTTGGTCTCGCCCTAAGACCTATATTCTACTGTGCCCATGGCCTCCGAGATGTGCGGCGCGCCAAGCGCCGCGCGCCTGCCATCTCGGAGATTATCTTGTGCCTTTATCCTTGCGTCATTAGTGCAACCTTCATCGCCTTTACGGCAGCAACATCACTCTTACACGTTTACAACTTTCAGTGTATCTTTTACTTCGAAACGTATGGTGGTTCTACAAAGCTTTCTCGCGCACACTCGGCAGTGACCACCTTAATATCACTGATGTTGCGCCATGCCCTAATTCTAAAGTTATTATCGACCTGAAAGCAGCAAGCTTGCGTAATTAACTCAGATAACACGCGAAACAAACGATGAATATCGTTGTGGGTCCGAAAGACACCCAAAAACCCTGTGGTCTGTCCTAGGGAGTAATATCGATTACCCCAATACGTCAGATACGCGTACACTCATCTTTTATGCGAGCATATTCTTATTTTCATACTGTCCAGAGTCCCTCGAACCGAGAAACTTGCCATATTCCATCCATAATCGTGAGTGCCATTAATATCGGTGAGCCGTAGCCGTGAGAAAGTGCCATAATTCATGCGCGTACGGGATATACTCCAATAACGTCGTTGAAGAGACGCTGCTATGCTGCTCAATGGCGTTTCTCAAAAACGCCCATATTTCAGCGTGCGAACGGTCTGCACTTTTTATTGCGCCTGCCTATCTATTTGTACGGCACAAATATGACCCGCATATGCGGGCGCTCTCATCGAAGAAAGCGAACCGGTGACGGGCGTAATTCGCAAAGTTCAGACAAGAATATTGGAGAATTAGAACAAGAAAGAGTTGAAATAAATATCAAATGGTTGTTCTGGCTATTATAAATATAATTTTGATGACATTTGCTGTTACAGAAGTGATGCTTCACACTCTGCAGCCGTACCTTGTTTTTGTTCAAGCAAACAAGCGCACAGAACGAATGTTTCCACGTGTCCAGGCAATGTACAGTTACAGCAGTACAGTTCGCTTCTATTTGTTTTATGGAACGGTACGAGGTAATGTTTTATTTATTATGCAGGGTGCGCACAATGTACCCTCGAAACGGCTTCGCGGGTTCTTCTGTGGATGCGGATGTGGTTTGCGTGCGCCAGACCTATAAGAATCTTTGAAAGGACAAACGCTGCCGGCTACGAAACGGCGAGGTATAAATTCAACTTTCTCGTCAAGTCCTCATTACAATTATTTTTACATCGCGCATCTTCAATCTGTCGCAGCCAACAATGCTTGCAGTTTTTATCATGCTGAGGGAAAGTATTATGTAAATCTAATTTCTCTGTGTGCGTCTAATTAAGCGAGTCACGTGACCGTTGAAAAGAAATTTAAGAAAAAAATTGCGTAATTGCTTGCCGTGCCACTGCGTGAGAAAAATGATGTGTGCACATTCTTTGGAGAAAAAGGTACGTTAGTAAGCACCAATAATCTTGTCAGACTGAGGCGCCTCATATAGGCATCAAATGTTTGCCTGCTTTCTTCGTTAACGAAAGCAGAGCGCCGTCGTGGGTGACGCCACGAAATATAATTAACGCTGTTTTGACAGATTTATGTGGCTTAATGTAACATAGCGTACCGTTCACTGAGCAGTTATCTGGTGAAAACTCGTGGCAGTGTTGCAGTACAGACCCGTATAATTACGCACATAATGTGAAGAGTCGTTCCAACATTTGTACGCGGTATCGTGCTCCGGCATATGTCTCACCGGCAAGAAAGCTTTCGAGATTGATTTGTAGTTAACACTTGTAATTTTGACCACCATCATGTTTTTGTAGCTGAAAAATAAGTGTGAACAATTTTAAGTAAAATAGTTCAAACCCAGTGGAAACTTGTTGTATGAACCCCAACGTTTGTTTTTCATTCACTAGTAATGAACTGCATGTCTCTTAAAACCGTAAAATGCTGTCGTAGTACTTCACAGGTAAGGGGAGCTCTGAGAGGCATTCCCTACCTTTCATTCCTGCACCTTTGTTGTACTCGCGTTAAAAATAAGCATTCATACAATCAGGCATAATTGACGACCCATGCGAATATAACAAGAAAAAGCTTCTGGTTGAAGAGAAGTTGTTCATGGTCCGGGGACCGAAACCGTGACCCACATCTTCATGGGGCAGTCGCTCTATCGACTGAGCTAACCAGAATGCTGAGGATTGACAGCACGATGGCGAAATAGTCGACAACTTGTAGTAGATGAACGCAGGTTATGTTCTGAGAAATGCGTTAGAATTCTCTTGTGGCTTTGTCTACAATCGCGTGGTTGCCAATGATACTTTCCATAACCCTTCATAAAAAATTCACTTATTTATTAATTCATTGACTATTTTGTCATTTCTCGCTGAACTTCCTGCTTGAACGAGATTTGTTGGAGTATCTTTGACAGTGGATTTTGCTATGCATAAGTGCAAACTATGGACACAAATTTAAAAATTTACTTTTATATATATATATATATATATATATATATATATATATATATATATATATATATATATATATATATATATATATATATATATATATATATATATATATATATATATATATATATATACAAAGCGTAAGTTCAATTTTTTGCTGGCTAATAACGCACGAAAATCATATTAAGAGTTCCTCACATTTTCTCACTTGTCATAAAGGAGCCAGAAAAAAAAGTGTACAAAATAATATTTCGCTTGCTTAATAATTATGCGCGGAAAGGCATTTGCATTTCCCCATAGCTGATTAAGAGTGCAAAAAGAACGAGCTTGAACGAATGAAAACATGCTTTTTCCAATGATTTCAAAACTAAACTGCATCCAATCAGGCCGATGATTGATTGATGATTGATATGTAGGGTTTAACGTCCCAAAACCACCATATGATTATGAGAGATGCCGTAGGGGAGGGCTCCGGAAATTTCGACCACCCGGGGTTCTTTAACGTGCACCCAAATCTGAGCACACAGGCCTACAACATTTCCGCCTCCATCGGAAATGCATCCGCCGCAGCCGAGATTTGAACCCGCGACCTGCGGGTCAGCAGCCGAGTACCTTAGTCACTAGACCACCGCGGCGGGGCGCCAACCAGGCTGAGCGGAAGGTGTTAATTCACATTCTTAATTACGACAATAAAAACAAAAATACACCATATACGAACAAAGGAACCGGCCTTTAAAATTCTCGTCACGTACGGTGCGCAATGCCCCCCCCCCCTTTTTTTTTACGAATAACAGAATCAGAATGATCGAAAAATTTCGAAACCAGCTGATCGAGTAAGGGTACGTCTCTACGAGTCGCGAAGAAAATTTTATAAGCGGCAAAAACCGAATCTCGTGGTTTCTGAATTAATGTCACGTGAGAGTGCGTCCTAGTGGTATACACAGGGAAACAAAAGTATTTGTTGCAGTGATGGCAAGGAATGTGTCTCACATATATTAAATGCTCCTTCCGCTGTCAGTACGCCTTTTATAAGACAGTTTTACTGCCAGATTGCTCACCCATGCCCTTCTCATAAACTACCGCCCGTGCAGAAAAATGTGCCACAGCTTCTTTTACTCATGTATAAAGTCAGAAAGTTTAGGGCTAATATATCGATGGCACTGATTAGGTGATTGGTACTGGTAGATATAAGTGAATAATTACCACGTAAAGGTCAACCCTGCACTAGCTCGAATTTCGTCTGTTGCGTCTGCTCTGCCGCACAAAGCCACGGGTACCAGTGAAGGTTTAGCTCCGGGTTTATGGTGCGAAAATCGTCGAGCTTGGCCCGGCAAAGATGGATCGATGAATGTCCAGGAGAAACATATTTCAGCTTCTGTGCAATATGGTAAGTAATAGGATGGATTAAGCGAGCAGTCGACGAGAAACTCTGGCATCCGGGTGGGCCCGATAAGTGCCGGGCACTGAGGATGAATTGCTTTCTCCAGCGAGTACAGCTTTGTGGACGGCTTCCGTCGTATGACACTCTACTTGTGCGGGTTCAGTTCGCTCGCCTTCATTGCCGAAAAGCCGACCTACGCGTGTATGACCTCGTTGGCTGGGAACGTTTGCGGAACGTTTGAAGCTCTACTGCAGCCTACAAGGCGTATGAACTGAAAAGTATGTCTGACTTTCGCTGGGAGCACTGTAGGAGGCACGAAAAAGCTGTAAATTTGTAACATGTCAGTGCCGTCTAGAGAGGAGAGAAAAAAGTAAATCGCGTTAAATCAAGCATTTGGCCGGTTGGCGACCCCACAGCTGGAGAGGAAAAGATGTAGAATTCATAAACTAGATAAGATACTTCACCATTTTTTTTTCTCAACAACGATTCGTTCACTAGATGTTTCCACATATTTGTTTCACCTTTAGTAAATGTATTGAGAAGTTTGCATGCGTGGAAGCGACAGCAAGAGAATAAGATCGACTGCCACGCGTAACCCCAATTAAAATAATGGATAGAACCAAATGGATCATTGAAAGATGGTTCAGCGTAATGAACTGTTGACGCGTAAGTGTCCCTTTGCGAACGAGATTAGGCCTCTGGTTTAATTATAGATTTAATATATCAAAGAGCCGCAAGCTGTCGACGCGTTCACTCTGATAGGCAATAGTTAAGACGATTTTGAGATAAGCGAAAACCAAATATTCACCCAGCAATTTTCGATCGCATGAGACCACAGTACTGAAAAAAAATTACGCTGCTGCTATTAAAAGAATTCAAAAAGGAACTGAACCTCCCCCTCTCTCTTTTTTTAGTGTCAGCAAGTTCCATGTATGCCCACGTTTTTTTCTTCTTTTTGGAACCATGGTGTTGTCTTGGTAAATATCGCTTGACGAGGTTTTCCTACTTACTCGTGGTTTTTGTTCTAAAGCATTTATTTCGGGCTAACAGGTCTACGTTAAAAAAAGAAAGAACACAATTCTGAAAGCCTCGGTTTTTGTTTCGTTTGCTTCTCAGATTATTGCGCTTGCTTGTTTCCTAAGCTCATTTTAGTAACAGTCCGAGGAGTTTGAAAGTACCACATTGTATCTCTGGTTTCCCCCTTTTTTAGAAAGCAGGAAAATTGACGTACACTCGGCACTTTGTCTACCGAACAAGATATCCTTATTATCAAGCTGTCGGGGATGGGACGCAGGACCGCGTTCTTTTTATGGGAACAGTTACCGTTTTCATCCTAGCCCTATCTCGAGGGCGCCAAATTGCTAATACACCACTGTATGGCACCACAAACAAACTTGCTTCACAATTTTTTTTATAAATGAACACTAAAGAGAAAAAACTATTCTGTCGTACTAGTAAATTGCTTCTTTAAGACACGCGCTGCAAGTGCACTCGATCTTCATTCGTGCCAACGACAGTGCTAGAGGCTAAATAGAGAGGCATAGCACGGGGAAAGAAAACACGTCACGCCCACTTCGTGACGTCGAGCACTTGCTTTTCCTTTTTTTTTCTTCGAATGCGTGGCTTTTCAGTGGGATCGTGCGCGGACGCATGGACAAGTCGCGGCCTCCCGCGGCAGCCCCAGTAACGACCACGCACGACACGCTCAAATCAGCCAATGGCTGATACTAGGCCGGGGATGTAGCGATCTGTGGCCTGTAGCTTCATTTGTCGAGAGGTGAGAAAGCTATTTTTAGCAGACTGAGAAATTATTGTCCTTTCCAGGCACCGCGCTGTGCTATAATAGTTGTGACGCGTATTCTCGGGAGCCTTGATTGCCGATCGAAAGCGCTTTCTGCACATGCTCAAAAAGTGGTGCAGGGCCCCTTTGACGAGTCCTCTACGGTTAGTCCTTCAGAATGCGAATGAAGTTCCTTTTGGGTCCTTATTAGTCAAAAAACGTGTTCTAAAGCCGATAGGCTGAAAAAAATAATAAAAAAAATACTGGTAGCGCAAATTGTAACTTTGGGTGCCAGCAATGCGAGGTTGCTTAACGAAAAGACTGAACACGACTGGGACGACTCTTACAAGACTCGTGCTCAGTTGTGTACGCAAAAGAGCACTGCGGCTGCTAACGCGGGTTCCTTCGTCTGCACGAGAACAAGCGAACGATGAAATAATCAGCCCTTCCACAATAAAAAAAAAATTGGAGCAAGCGACGCGTGGCGTGTGCCTGCTTGATCTTTACACTTTTCTTGTTTCTTTCTCTTTCTCTTTTTCCCTTTCTCTCTCTTTCTTCCTTTCTCTCTTTCTCTGTCTCTTTATCTCTTTATTTCTCTCTTTATCTTTTTCTCTCTTCATTTTTTTCACTCTTTATATCTCTCTCTCTTTCTCCCTTTTTTCTTCCTCTCTTTCTCTTTCTTTCTCTCTTACTCCCTTTCATTCTCTTTCTTTCGTTCTTTCTTTTTTTGGTCGTCCCGCATGTTGTAGTACGTATTCCCGCGTCACCGAGCGCGCTTCCAGTTTTCGAATACTCTCGAAACTTGACCGGCGTTCTTGACAACGATTGTGACGGACAAAACAACCGCCGTTCGCTGTCTTCTTACACATTTCTCCAGAGACACGGCCTGTCCGCCGGGATTCTGCGACATCTTCCTGTTCGGATCGAGTGCTTACTCTTTTAGCGGCAGCACCCGACGTCCTCCTAATTACCCGCTGATTGTCAAGGCCAAGTCTAATTAGCGTGTAGCCCGCAGCAGGATAACGCAGTTCCCAGACCTTGCAACACGGGTCATCAGGCGATGTTCTGGACTCGTGTTATGTGAAGTATTTTGTGCGCCTGGAGGGAAAGCACTGTACCCTTATAGATATATACAATGACACGGGTACTTCCCTACTGGATCTGAGGGTCACTTCATCCTTCGAATCTCACCTCCGGGCGTCGCGCTAGTCTTCTGTCTAAGCTGACGTGCTGAGCGCTAATTAAAAGCTCTTCTAGAAGTTCTCCTTCATCGCCCTCCCACCGGCTGTCGACCGTATGCATGCGTGCGTGTGTTCGCGAAATTGAAGATTCGATTATGCTGACGCCTCGTGACATTGATTGGCGTCAGAGACTGCAGCAGGAAAGCAGGTTCCTGAACAGACTCGACACTGTTTTTTTTTATCAGGTGACGCGCTTTATAATTGTGATGGGGTCTATGTGAACTGTCTCTCCGTTTCAAAGAGAGGCATTAGATGTATACGGCAAAAACTGGCTCGGAAAAGCGAGAATAATGAGGTGATTCTCACGGAAAAAACAGTCGTGTTTTCTTAAGTGCTCATTGGGAAGCAACCTTGCAAAGCAAAGGCACTACGAAAGTTATTGCAGCTTGAGGAAGCAGCTGCCTTGTTAAAATTTGGCGCTTTCATGAAAGAACGTGCACTGGTAATCGGAGGCAGATAGCGCGTGGCTGGCAGTGCTGGCTCTCTCCGACAAGTTTGTGGAGAGCTCGAATGTTGTCTCTTTAGCTAATTGTAGTTGGGGCGCGAAAATGACAGAGGATCACAATAAATAGTTCTCTTTAGACATAGGCTGCGCTGTACGTAGCGGTAGGGCACGCTGTTCTTTCTACACCGAGAACCAAGGCCTGTCTATCCTCGCCCGCGCAAAATGGGCAATGAAATCGAAGATTGCAAAGCGAAGGAAAGAAACCAGAACACAGAGAGAGAGACGAAAACGCGACCACTGTCCAATCGCTACAAACATGCGCAGTCATGTTGCGTGTTTCATATGTATGTTTTGTGATACGTTTTACACACTTTTTTTAGCGCAATCCGTGCGTCGGGTGTGGGAAGCGGTTAATGAAGAAATCCGAATGTAGCAAGCTTACAAATTTGTCAGCTTGTAAAAAGAGCACGTGGTGCCTTCCACAATTCCCTAAAATGAGTCGCAGGTGAAACTCGCTTTCCTCTTCATCTCATTCGATCGTATTTATTCTCCCCAAATTAGCAGATTTATACGAAATAGGTCAGATTTCATTATTTCTAATATTCTCTCCTTGGGAGCCTCCTCATTAGGTCTTTCACCGGTATATCAGTTCCGCTGCAGAAAGATTCTTATCGAATCAGGACTGTTTTCACTGCAAATCTCTAAACTAGTAAAATTAACTTCTTCAAATCATTTTAATGTGCTAGATATACAATTGATATGTGATCCCTTTTAGCTAATCATTCGCTTCTTAGCCAATTCAATAGAGCGGGTGTGAGCCATACATAAAGATTATCATCATCATCATCATCATTATCATCATCATCATCATCCCTGGGCATATCGCCTACGTGACTTTAGGATTGTTATATTTCCTATTCCCTAGATATCTGTTCTACCCAATTTCTTTATTCAAATTTGAAAATTTTTTATCCTCAATATAATAACCGCCGGTTTATGGCCAATCCCCCGTAGTGGGTACAAACCAAGCATAAGCACAAGCAAGCAAGCAAGCAAGCAAGCAAGCAAGCAAGAAAGCTCTGCCTGCATGATTAAACCGCCCTTCAGCAAGCGGCGACGTCGTTTGGTGGCGTTACGCGACGTCAATGACATCACCGATTTCGCCGATCTGTCGCGACACTGTGACGCCATATAGTGACGTCACGTGGTGGCGTCATCACGCAATGCCTAATTTCTCGCTTCGCTCGTGTTGACGTCATCGACGGTTAATGTTCACTTTCAACGAATCATTTCGAGGCCTGGCCACACGTACGCTTTGCGGCGCGTGAGTGCGTGCTTTTAAAACGCGGCTTCACGCCCTCTCCCTATATGGAGAAACAGGGTGCGCGTCCACGCGAAACTACGCATTCTCTCTCTCTATATATAGAGAGAGGGGGGCTTGGTGCCCTCTCCCTATAGAGAGATGGCATGGCGCCGCGGCAAAAACGCACGTACTCACGCGCTGCAAAGCGTACATGTGGTCAGGCCTTGAGGCCTTCGCCTTAAAAGTGACAGTGGTAGTAGGAATTGAGCTCTTCGCAACTGAAGTGTTTCAAGTTTTCAAGTTTATTCAACAACGATGTCAGTTTACAGAAAAGTGAGTACAGGATTGGTAATACACACAAGGAGCCCCAAAGTTGGAAACTGTCAGGGGGGCTCCCATACATGATGTTAACGGGAGAAGAAACAAAATATACAACATTCAGTTGTTACGGTATCTTCAGTAAGAAAAAAAAACGAAAGTAGAAAATACATATATGTTTAGCAAGGCAAAAAAGAAAACTCTGAAGAACAAACAAGCGCAAGTTATAATACAAAACGTAAGGACAATATAACATGTAGCAATTGTTATCGCTACATTAAAAAGCAGTTGCTAAGATGAAGACAACTGTTGCAAAAAATATTTCTTTACTTGGTTTTTGAATGCATGTTCCGTGGTTGATGATTTTATTACGTAAGGAAGGGAATTCCACAGCTTGATTCCCGTAAATGTGGTAGTGAACTTGCCGTAGTTTGTGCGAACTTTAGGCAGAAGGCGGTTATCAAGCTCAGAAAACCTAGTAATATTATTATTTACAAGGCCTTCCAAGACAATGCCATCTATATGCACATTACCGCGAAAAAGCCTATACATCACAACTGATAACTTCAGCTGAAAGAGGTGATAAAGAGGATGTATATTTAAATTCTGATAAAGTGGCGTTGCATTGGTTAAGAAATGGCTGAAAGTCATGAGTCGAAGTGCTTGATTCTGTAGGCGTTGTAGTTGGTTGAGGTGGGTCAAATATGTGTTACCCCAGGCTGATATGCAATAAGATAAATGGCTGTGAATATGTGCACTTAGTGCTTCAATCTAGCACACAAATATTTGAGTTTAGGCTTCGAACTGAAGTGAATATTTATTTGAGAGCACTTAATATGCCTTACCCTGAAATAACTTCCTCTCGCAGCGCTCATAGTGTATTACTAGAAATTAGGGTGCGAGTGTGACCCCGAACTCATTAAAGCCAGAGCGCCAATGCACTATACTCGTGGATGACATTCTGTAGCAATGAAGGGAAGGCAATGGAGCCAAAGAGGCCATGTGCCACTGCTGTAGAAAATAGTGCCACGAATGCGTTTGTGTTTTCCGCGTGAAAATAGTAAAAAATAACAACGTCATTTTCTACTGGATTTTGTTTATAAAGAGACGCTGCACGCACCAAGGGGATTTGAGTATTTGTTGTTGCTTTCTGAAGAGTCGTTTTGCGTTTTTTCGGGTCCGAAAACGTCGCACGTTTTACGTGCAAGTCACAGCATAAAATGGCGTCTTGGTCTTTAGGAGAGAGCGAGTCGCCCTCCAGCTAATCCAACGACTCGCCGAAGGAGCTTGTGTCGATTTTCACCCAAAAACTACTGTGTACGCGCACGTAACGAATTCTGTGCAGTGGGAGTCACTCGAACACGGCCATGATTCCAAACGCATGCCGAACCGGACTACTTCGCGGAGGAGTACAATAGCAGTACCTCCGCCCACGTAGCTTTCCCTTCGTTGCCACAGAAAGTTGTCCCCGAGTATAATGCGCTAATGCGCACACGCAAATGGGTCCTCACCATCTATTGTCTCTACCAGGAGTTTTTTGCCATGTTTCAAAGCAAAGT
>NW_023607499.1:0-35802 GCF_013339725.1 Rhipicephalus microplus
ACAGCATTAGACAGCTCCGAGAAGACCGCATCGTAGACAAATACGATGCAGGCTACTTTGCTGTTTAACAAGATGGCGGCTCAGCGAATCGCTAAAAATGGATCAAATCTCGCCAGAATGGTCGTCTGCACACAAACAGACGCTTTCCCAGAAGCTCAATGTGAGTAACGTTTAATTTTTTTTCATTTCAACACGAAATAAGCCAGAAAACATAACTGTTACGTTTGTTTATTTTAGCTTTTTCTTCTAGACGCGAGGTGGCGTATCATCACACAAAAGCCGTCCAGAAGTGTTTCAATTCTCGGACAGCATGGGCTCGGTGCGGTTTTCTAAGCAGTCTGCGTAGACTGTCTACGTGCTGTCAAGGATTGGAACACAGCCCTGGTGGAAACGGGTGTTGACGCGAGTGCTGGAAAAAAGTTTGAAGCGAAACTCGGTGTAGCGTTTACTCGAGTAAATGTTCGTTTGAAACGCAAAGACATGGAAGGCGCGACGCGTTGAAGACGCTTGCACTCGGCTTCCTTGGCTCGCGTCTGATCGGTGTTACCCGCGCGCCGTCTGCATTCTTGAACGGGATCGGTGTTCTTGACTCGCACCTCGTCGGTGTCACTGGTCTTCCACTGCCGACGCTTGCAATTGGCTTCCCTGGCTTACTACTTATCGATGTTGACGTCGCCATTCGCGAACGCGATCGGTTTCACTAACCCTCACAGCGTCAAAGACAGTCGGGAAAGGTGCGCGCAAACTAGCGGAAAGCAAGGTGGACAGTGGCGCACTGTCCACCTTGTCGCGCACCCGCCGGCTCCTCGCTTCTTCTCCCGGACAAACGGAAGAAGGTAGTGCGGGAGAGATGATGCCTACGTGAGGAGTTAGCTCGAGCTTTGCGAGCAGTAGAGAGGGTGAAGAGAAAGAGAGCGGACAGGCGGCGGACGGCAGGCGAGGCAGATAGACGTCGCCGCGCACTGCTAGGAGCGCGTAAGCTACTTGGCACCACTCCAACACCTGCGGGGAGGAGAGTGGTGCGGATAGAGGGACACCAAAACACAGGATAGTCAAAGAGCTTTTCGTATCTATTGGGCTAAACCGTGCACTCCCCATCATTTCTATACTCGCCGACGCGACATGCTTTGCAGTTACCATAGACACCAGCTCTAAAGTTCTCTCTAGTGTACTTATAGGAAACTCTATGGCTGCATAACCTGTCCTGCGACACTGCGAATCTCGTCATCAGAGCGTCAGCTGCCTCCGTGGTTCTGCCGTCTCAGCGTTGGCCGCTTTACCATACGCGCCATTCTGTGTGGGCAGGGAACCCTATGCCGCCTCCACCTATGTAAGCGACTTGCAGCGTAGCACAAGTCTTCCTCTCCCTCTTCAAAATAAGCCAGCCTATTTGTGACTAAAAAGTTGTGATATCCCAGTGTCGTGTACAGTATCGTGATAGAACCGATACATCTTTAAAGTATTCCAGCACTTGGAATAAAATTTTCGAATGTCTCTCCATGCAAAAATATAAATACTCAAAAGTGTGTTTAAGATCCAATCACGATGCTCATGTATCACGATCCTGATTTGGTCTGTAAAGCACGGTCATACCATTCGACTGTGCCGAGGTCACGGGCCAGAGGCAACAATGTGGTTCTCTTTCTCGTCCTTACAAACGTGCGCTGCAGCAATTACCAGGACTTTCGAATGAGACTTGCTGTTTCTAGCAGAGAACAGTCTTATTACTTGATATTTCAAATAACAATTTCAGTCTAAGAACCCACTTTCATCAAAAGTTTGTCATAGAAGCTTGCGCCACAAGTGCAGTTAAAGGGATAGCACAATATGCGGAATTCACCATTGCTTGGTTCTGTGTACCAGTAAAATCCATTCCGTTCTCCGCGAGGGTGAAATGTTAGTTAGACACTTAAATGACAAAACAGGTGTCATATGGTCCCCCATAGTAGAGTACTTTGTGCTCTGAATCGTTACCCACTTTTTCTGGACACTACCTTTTACTGAAAGTGCTTATCTAATTAAATCCAGCATAACAGCGCCACTGCTTTATGTAGCCAGAATTGCCCGACCACCTCAACGGGTTTCGCTGAGAGTGGCTACTGCTTACGGCTCCTTTTTTTTTGGATGGCCACGCCGAAGCTGTCGCTAGAGCCTTGGTCCGCCTGCCAGTAAAATGGGGAGGGCTCAGTGTACCCAGCCTTGATGCAATGTGCCACATGTTGGCTCTCAAAAACACCTGGGCACTCTTAGGCCGCGTTCACACTAAGCATTCCGGCCGCCGAAAGTGCTCCGAATCCGGTTCGGCGGAGGCGAGATCTGCCGAAAGGGCCCTCTCCGCGCCGATCGCTCTCAGACCGATTTTTGCGGCGTCTGCCGCCGAATCAGTCACCGCGGACCAATAGGAGCGCTAGTCAAGGAATATTGAAAAATGGCGGCCAAGCCCTGCTCACTTGTTATGCCGCAGTGCACGTAACTGAATGTTGAAACCAACAGGAGTTTAACCTACTCAGTGCCTACTTCGCCTCCGTATTTCGTGAAAGAGGTAACCGAGCTTGCTGTTGGCGTGACCGAGCTTGTTGCGGTCTTGCAGAGCAAAACGAACCCACCAACGCCGCTGGCGTCGGTGGGTTCGTTTTGCTCTGGTTCGAGCAAAACGTTTTGCTCTGGTTCGAACCCACCGACGCCGCCGCGTCGGTGGGTTCGTTTTTCTGCTCTTCGTGCGTTACAAGACAGCCCCTTGCCAGCAAAGTAAGCAGTACTGTCTTTTCTTGCTTCTTGCGTACGAGAATCGTCGAAGTATACGCCACCGGACGGTAGTGGCGTTTGCGAGCCGCGACAACAACCGGGTGACAGCGCATCCATCCCGCGTTCGTTCTGTAGTAGATGGCATATTCGTCGGCACGGGCGAGTCCAGTGCGAACGACGCTGCGTTTCGGCGGCAGGGGAATTTCGGTCGCTGTAGAAAGCGGATGTTTCAGTGTGAACTAGGCATTAGAGAACTCATCGTATCGAGGCAGGCAACTTGTATTGTATCTGCTAGGAACCTCTAGAAGACTTTTTGGTTTAGCAAACGACACGGGACCAGCTGCTGAGCAGCCACCAGTGTATTACACTCATGTTATAAAATCTTTGCAACAACGGCGAAATGATTTTCCAGTTGAAGAACTTATGAAAATGTCCCCTATCGGCTTGAGCGAACTAATAGCATTTCAAAGCTTATCTGAGGAACAACGCCAGAAATGCCGGGCGACAAGACGTTGGACTCTAACAAACACGTCTCTCCCCTCCGAAGTCCGTGACCTAAACTGGCTTAGGAAATAGGGGATTTTACCAACGGGCGACCACCTTGTGGCGTGGGGCGTGACGTCCTCCGCCACATGCCCGCAATGCAGTCGCGTCCAAACACTGAACTATGTCTTCCATGAATGTATAGTAGCGCGCACCTTTTGGCGCATGGTTATCAGAATGTTCCAAGTAAGTATGCAGTGCAAGTCTAGCCACAGGGATAACTTCGTCGTACTCTTAATGGCTATCGGCGCCTTCGTCTTATGGAAAGGAAGGGGACTGGCCTACCTGAGGAGATGCCCCAAGAGAGCCATATTTCCCCTACTACATCGGCTAAAAAACATATTGCTTATGCATCTTAATGCAGAACTAGTCATGCTGGGAAAGGTCATGCTGGTCTGCGCGATTTATTATCGTTAAAAACAACAGAGTGACCGTGCCTTTCCTCCCCTATTGAGGAGGTGGGCTAGAGCTTGTACCACTGTGACATTACAGTGTGTATTTTCCTTTTCTTCCTTAGAAACAAGTCCTTTTTGTGAAATATTCTTCTTCAGCGTGACAGCAAACTGTACCCACAGGTGAATGCTAAGCATCACCCAACACTGTGAATAACCTCCCCCTTGTTTATTCAAATAACATTACTATTTATTTAGGTTAATTATCCCTATGTCATGAATGTCCTGTCTCTGTTGCACAATTTCGCATTGTATGTCAATGCATATGCAATAAGTTCTTTTCGCTGTATATAACAGCTTGCATTGTATATACGCATTGTTCACCATTGTCCATTTGTATGTGTGCACATAAGCTGTGTATGATATATCCGGAGATAAAATTCTCTTAAACGGGATGGATTTCTGTGGGCACATAAGCTATGTAAGATATCTGGAAATAAAATTCTTAGCCACTAGACCACCGCGGCGGGGCAAAAGATAACCAAATGTATAGTGACACTTATCAACCACCTTGTGCCACACAATAAGCCATTCTGCTTTTGCAGCGGAGTTAAATACGGGCATGCCCAACACACGAGTGATTCACTTAACCATGCACACGCCTGTACGTACCTGGTAACATTCATAGAAAATATTACCCTTGTGTGTTCACGACTGCATCTGGCAGTACGCGTGCTTACGAGGTTTAGAAGTGTGCACATTCAGCAAACGTGGAAATTTTGCACGGAGTCGCTTCCAGCTTTCAACGTGATATTTGTCACTGCATCACAATTGCCATGTGAAGAAATACAGCCCCAATTATTCATTAAATTATTCCATCGTGACATTGTCGTCGAGATTACAATATCTTCGCCGATTCACCCCAAACACAATGCGCGAAAAGAGGGTTGTGCGTGGTAGCTACACTGCTCCAAATTGTCTACTTTCGGACCCCATCTGCCTACGGAAATTTGAGTTTGGTGACATGGCTACTTTTTGGCTACATTGAACGTTTGTTTCGGCACATTTAGTAGGCAACAATCTCGATATGTTCATGTAAAAGAACACGCGAGCCTGAAGACCAACCACTGTTTTCAGGCTTTTCTGTCGCGTCAGCACATGCGCGCAGCGTGCTCGACCACAGCGCCAGGCTTGTGCGAATGGAGGCACCCGCATGGCGTATTTCAAAAGCCGGATTAACGAAATTGCGACGCGGGGCTTGCGCTTTGCTCAGGCTTCCCGCTGTCAATTTTGGTTTGATAGTTTGAAGGGCTGATAGAAAAGAACGTGTTTTTGTAGGAACTCGACAAAAAATGTATAGAAATACGTGCCGGAAGGAAGGTTATTAGACGCAACGACTAATTGTGTGATCTGTTTCGATGTACACCTTCAAAAAATTGACTTTTTTTTCTGGCTTGTTGTTGGATGGAATGTTTCAAAATACTGTGTCTCTAGTAAGACCTCCATCCTGCATAGTGATACAAAGGTGCATTGAGCATATTTTATCTCGAACCCATCAGAAAAGTTGTTCTTGGTCACCTACTAACTGTGTTGCATACCCACATCAGGCATATATTCTTCATCATTGTCAGCCACTGCATAAAAATATTGCACGAAATTCCCAACAAATGTGTAGCGGATGTTATGCTTCTTCAAAGAATGACGAAGGATAGCTTGGCAAACGCTTGCCTACTACTCAAAATTTATGATTATTTATTGCGTAGTGGCTACCCAACACTGTGCCTGTATCAGTTACCCATATAGTGTTTAGAAAAGGCTCTGAAGATCTGCTGTTCTAGTTTTCCTTTGTGACTGTGCTGTGCCTTCCACGCAGGTCTGGTGTTTTTCGTTACCCTCGACCGAAATTGCGTGGAACCGATGCCGTATGGCTGTAATGCAATCTCGGGCGATCGCGTTCAGTGTGAGCTACTACTGAGCTACACCACGAGCGTGCGTGGCCTAGCGCACTTCAATCATGTGCAATGATGCCTATCATGGCGTATTTCAAAATTATCGAAACAAGGTTTCCTTGTTTCTGTGGGTCGTGTTTCACTCCAAACTAAATAGATGCGCTCACCCGAACCCTCCCATTGTTTCAGAGAACAAGGAATCTCTCGCTATTTATAGAGCTGTGCTAAAAAAGTGCGAGAGAGAGAACAAACTTTTATTAATAACAAATGGACACTGAGCCTTCTTTGGGTGGTGCCCTCAGTCCAGGGCTCCATTGCCTTGCGCGACCCTGCGAGCCAGTTTAGACCAGCTGCTGCTGTTCCTGCCGGCGTAAGCTGAGCAGTGCAGACTACCAAGAGGAAGGGGTGGGGTTGGGAATGGGAGGAATGCCCTTTGGGGCAGAGCATTCCCACGTGGAGTGGTACACTGTCGATACGCACCCACAGAAGGGGCAGTAGGAGGGGTAGAGAGTCGGATGAAAGCAATTTACCATATAAAGGCAAGGAAATGAATTGGTCTGTAGTTGCCGCCAAGCAACAGCATCTGCTCTGTTAAGTGAAGTATGAGGGCGAGGATACGTATAACGGCTCTGTCGGTAGTACTCCAGCGTAGCGTTGTAGTTTAGTGGTTCTGTCAATGCGTCGTCTGGGTTGGACAGCTCTTCCAATGGAGCCCGACCGCTTAGCTCTCGGGCAACCGCATGAACGCGTTTATTACAATAGACAGAGGCGTGTCCAGGAGTCCACACGATACGCACAGGACGTAATGCAGACGGTGAGACAGAAGATTGTGTATATGCGGATGGTGAGACAGACAGATTGTGTGTATGTGCAGCCACCAGTCCTTGAGCGAAAGCACGGCAAGCAGCTTGTGAATCTGTTAGAATAGTGACAGGGGAGCCATGTGACAGTGTCGTAGCGGGAACAATTGCTAGAGCAAGAGCTCCCTCCTCTGCCAGACCGCTGTCTGTAGTGCGAAGTGTGGCAGACGCTACAAGGGCGTCTGTGTCATCTGTCACGGCTAAACACATGACTGACTTCTCTGGGTAGCGTGCTGCATCAGTGTAAAGTACTTGTAAATTGTAGTGACTCGTATCCCGAAGGAGTACGGCCACTAGCGTGGGTTCGGTCTTAGCGAGCCGCAGGGCACGCGTTAACCGTCGCCATGGCGAGAACACGATACTGCTCAAAGTCGCAACACTGTATTGTCTGTGGCAACACCAAACGCAGTACAGCCCGTTGGAAAGGCGCGGCGGGAAAGCAAATAGGCTTATCCATGCCACGGGCATGCAAGTACTACAGACGGTGCCACGAGCACGTCTCCGCGGTGAAGGTGATCCACGGAGACACCGGGACCAAGGCCTGGTTGCTCGAGCGAAGGCAAAGGCGCTCGCGTTGGCTTCAGAGGGAGACGGGTCGGCGTAGCTAGGCCACGCACTAGGACACCATACCACCCTTCGGCCGAGCGTACGCAATGGGGCAACAAAAGATGAGTGTTCGCCTCGGGTGCGAGGCGCCGTCAGTGAAGTCCCATGAGCCGCGAGCGACGGCAGTTGACGGACGGAAAAGATTGCGTGGCTCACCATCTGCAGTCCGGGAGAGTGTCTATTTGCCCGCTCCCCACGCAGCACACGAAAACCTCTCGGGAGACTCCGCGCGCAGCGCCACAGTCAACATCCGCTACCGGGTGAGGGGGTTAAACGTCGCTCTGCTCTCCCAGCGTGGCCGACAGCGAAGGATGGGAGACATGTCGAGACATGAGAACGGCAAAAAAAGGCGGCAAAGACCGCGCAGATGCAGTGGGCTAGCCTCAATTTCCACATCCCCCTCTCCTAAATTTGCCCTTTACCGGTCTGAAAAGGCAGCCGGACACCGACCCATGCAGTTGAAATGACACTGCTATGAGCGACAGCTAACCTCAGTCCAGCCCTGTAACTGCTGCGAAAAAATGATGACAGAGGAGAAACAAAACATTATTAGCAAAATAAACACGACACTATAAAAATAAAGGGAGCACAGGAAAGCGGAGACCAGTGTTCGTGGTGCTTCGGAGGGATAGCGTCCATCGTGCGGAGGGCGGAAGGGCGTGACAACGTCCGCTGGTTGCGATGCCTGAGTGCGAGGTCAGAGGCACGGAAGGGGACTGGCTCTGTGATGGCTCGTTGCTGCTCTGGATTAGCCGCAAGTCCGACGAACGCCGCTTAGGTTGTGCTTCGGAGGCCCCGCATTTATGGCTTGATGACGGAGCTGGGACGTTTCGGGAAGCCGGGCCTCTCCAGTGATCAGGGAGGCCGAACCACGATTAGACGCGAGGCGCGCCTGGCGTTGGCTGGCAGCATATAGCTGATTTCAGCTGGCCTCGCGCAGGAGCCATGGTGGGAAAGGCAGCAGGGTTTCTTCGATGACGGCCGAGAGCAGAGCACAGCCAGACTGTCTGACGTCAGTGAGTCAAAGCTCCCCCCCCCAGTACCTCCTGTGTTCACGTTGATGGGGGAGGGGAAAGCCATGACGCACTCTTCACGGGCACGCACTGAAGCGTCACGCACTTACACACGCACAGAAGCACGCCCACACACACACCGCCGACAGCTGCGCGAGCGTAGGCGCAAAGCGTCCTTCGTCTCTCTCTCCCGGCATATGCACTGACACTCAAGGTCACACACAGCTTCCTTCGAAGTAGACGAAATAAACACAAGAAAAAAGTAAAAACAGAGCAAAATGACGCTCAAGCTCTGGCCAAAAAAAACATAAAATACAAATAACACCTAATATTAGACAAAAGAAACACAAAATACACTTGAACACTTGAAAAAAGAAAAACTGGCAGAAGACTGGGCGGGGTCAACTTCTTTACGAACAAAGACCGTAAAGAAGCTAACCTATACTGAGGCTAGACAGTAAACTGAGGGTCGTCGGTTGCGGAGAAGTCCGCCAGTCCGGCGCGAAATCATAAAGGTGACCGCTTCCTCAGATTATACCTGTGAGAGGTCCGAATGCGGTCCACCGCTCCGGGTGTGCCCTGTTGCTTGCGCGAAGCGCCAGCAGGGCTCTGGCTGAGAGCTCGTCAGACCATGATACAAAGGGTTTCAGGTTCGCGATATGGGCATGGCTGAGTTTTCCCGAATGGGGATCTTTCAGCAAGTACGCGAGTGTAGTGCGAGCTTTCTCCACTCGGTACGTACCAAGCCACTTAGAAGCGAGCGAGGTTGAGAACCCCTTACTGACATCGCTAAGAGCATGGTTACGCTTCAGGACAAGATCGCCCACATAAAAAAACTAGGTCGCGATGCTTGCGGTCACATTGGGCCTTCTGCTGAGTTCTGGCCGACGCCAAACTTTGCCTTGCTTTGCAGAAAGCTCGACAAAGCCTGTCCCGAAGTGTCGACGCGTAAGCAGAGAAGTCTGCCGGCACCTCCTCGTCTTGGCGTTGAGTGACACTGGTCACCGGACTTGCCAACTCCATTCCAAAATTTAAAAAGGCGGGCGAGAAACCAGTTGAGCGACTCTCGGATGTTCGAATAGCGAACGCGAGCTCACTCAAATGGTCTGCCCAGTGCCTTTGACTTTCGGCAAAGGCCGCCAACATCGGTTTGTGCGTACGATTGACGCGCTCTGTCAAATTGGACTGGGTATGGTAGGGTGAAGTGGTGCAGTGATCAATTCCGAGGGAACGGCACGTGACACCAAATGCACGAGCGGTGAAATACGAAACATTGTCCATGGTTAGCCTTTCCGGAAAGCCGAACAGGCAAAACACTTCTTGCAGTTTCTCAAGCACCGCTCGCGCTGTCACCTTTCGAAGTGGGAAAAGTTCCACCCATTTCGAAAAGTGATTAACGACAATCATCAGGTGAATGAACCCCTGCTTATTTCTGGGAAATGGTCCCATTAGATCGCAGGTGGCCACTTGCCACGGACGCTCACTGACAATTGGTTTCATCAGAACGGGCGGTTTGCCACCCCTTGATTTCACCGTTTGACAAACACGGCAAGAACGGCGATAGCGAAAAATGTCTCGCTTCATGCCGGGCCAGGTCCCAACGTGGCTCAGTTTTGCAAAACTTTCGAGCCACTCAGGTGACTGGCCATGGTTTCGTCGTGAGAGGATAGCAACGGTGCGGCTCTCAGACGTTTGGGCATAACCACTTTAAACGGGTCGATGGACTCTTCGTCAGTGGCTATATGCTTCAGCAGGAGCCCGTCACGTTCCAGCAAATATCAATCCGCCGGGGACTCAGTGGCACACGCTGGTTCGAGCCCCCGATTCACGCCCGCTGCAGAGCAAGCAGCGTCATGGCACTCCGTCTCGTCGAGACAGTCGCTATCGGCGCCCGCTGCAGGACAAGCAGCGTCACAGGCACTCAATCTCTCTGAGACCGTCGCACAATTAGCGACAAAACGGATCATTTTCGCTGGGCCTTCAGAAGCTCTTCTCTTCTGACAGCGATGCCCATACTCCCAAAATGGGGTAGTCTGGTATCGCGCCCTTCAGGACCGCAGCAACAACCGCTTGAGTCGGCGTCATGGGTTCGCTCTCGGCCTCGTGGCCTTCGGAAAGCTCCCCCGCTCGGCTGCTTCGCGGTGCGCCGCTTACCTGGTTAGCAGCCAAGGTTTGTCCGCAAAGGGACTCACCCTTTTCACCGAATTGCGGCGAAGCTGCAGTCTCGCCCCCGACACTTGCATGTGCTAAGGCACCGCTAGCAGCGGGCGCACCGGCATCAAGGTCCTCGGCCGACAGTGGGGCACGAGAGAGCACATCAGCTACCAAGTTGGCGCTCCCCTTACGATACTACAATGAAAAGCCACAGTGCTGTATCGGGAGAGCCCAGCGCACCAGCCTGCCGGCAGGCTCACGAATGTGCATCAGCCAGCTGAGCGCACTGTGATTTGTTTGCACCACGAATTTCGTCCCATCAAGATAGACTTCAAACTTCCGCAGTGCAAACACGATGGCGAGGCACTCCTTTACGGTCACGGAATAATTTTTCTCCACAGAGACCAAGGAGCGGCTGGCAAAGGCCAACGGCTGCAACACGCCCTCGTATTCTTGTAGAAGAACAGCTCCTAAACCCAGATCGCTCGCATCAGTTTGTACAACGAATGGACTGGACAGGTCGGGGAGCTTGAGCTGTGCTGTCTCCGCTATGGCGTTAAACAGTCGGCAAAACGCCTGCTGCTGCTCAAGTCCCCATTGCCACTCTGTAGACTTACCCAAGAGTTTGCTCAAGGGCGCCTGCAGTCGGGCACAGGACGGAATGAAGGAACGGTAAAAGTTGACCATTCCTAAAAAGCGGCGAAGGCCACGTGCATCCTTGGGCACGGGAAAATCGAGAATAGCTCGAAGTTTCTCCCGATCCGGCTCTATGGAGCCTTCGCCCAGCGTAAACCCGAGTAACTGAACGCGGGTCTGCGCTAAGTGGACCTTAGTGGGATTTAATGTCCTCCCGGCAGTCCTCACCCTCTCGAAGTACATCGACAACATAGGGCCGTGTGCTCTTCGAAGGTTCGTGAATAAATCACGATGTCGTCGAGGTAGCACATGCAGTATGACCACTTTGCTTCCCCGAGGACGTGGTCCATGAGTCTTTGAAACGTCGCAGGAGCATTGCAAAGACCAAAGGGCACACGAGTAAACTCGAACAACCCTATGTGGGACGTGAACGCAGTTTTACACTGGGCACGATTACCCATCCGGACCTGTAGGTTACCGTAGGGACCTGTAGTTAGAGGCGTCAAGCGTGGTAAAGTACCGTGCATCACCCAGGTTACCTACGATGGAGTTTATCGTGGGGAGCGGATAGGCATCCTTACGAGTCACTCCATTCAGACGGCGATAGTCGACGCAAAGGCGATGACTGCCATCTTTCTTAGGCACCAACACAATTAGAGACGCCAAGGAGCTAGACGAGCGGCGAATAATGCCAGCCGCAAGCATGCCATCTAGCAACCCATCGATAATCTGCGTTTTGGCGAGACTGACGGGCCTAGGTGTTCCACTTCAAAGGAAGCGCGTCACCAGTTTTGATCTCATGGCTCACTAAATCGGTGCAGCCAGGTTGATTGGTGAAGAGATTGTCGTACTGACGTAACAGTGTCGACAGACGAGCCTTCTGTGCATCATCCAACTGAGTCGCGCAGGCGACCAAAGGATGTAGTGCCTCTTCGTGTCGTGTCGGTCGATCCACACGGGGTTTCGAGCGGACGAGCGCGAAACGCCAGGGTACGACCCCGGAGTCGGCGCACGACACGGTTCGTGCCGCACCTCTCGTTCCCGAAGGGGACTGTGAGAGGGCAAATGCGGTGAGCGGGGGCTTGGCCCCGAACTCTGCGCAGGGCACGTTTCCGACGCTTCTGCCGTAAAGGCGACGGTAAGCGCCGGCGGGCTGATGAACGGCTTGAGTTGGCAAAAAGGGCCATCACGATAGCCGCCATTCGCAATGTCCACAACGATACTGGTTTTAACGTTGTAGGCCCGTGTGCTCAGATTTGGGCGCACGTTAAAGAATCCCAGGTGGTCTAAATTTCCGGAGCCCTCCACTACGGCGTCTCTCATAATCATATGGTGGTTTTGGGACGTTAAACCCCACATATCAATCAATCTATACTGGTTTTAAGGAGAAAGTCCTGACCGAGAATCACTGGAACATTGAGCCCTGGAAGATGAACAAGACGGCAGCGTCTCATTCGATCTCCCCATCTGACAGTCAACCATGCAGCGCCTGCCGAATGGGCCATGCCTGTCGCAAGGGTGAATGTCGTTCGGCTGTCCCGCAAGCGCACTGAGTGCTTCTGCAAGTGGGACAACACCTGTTCGCCGAACAACGAGGCGCTAGCGCCCGTGTCAGCAAAGCCTAAAATTCACGGCCGGCAATGGTGACCGGAATGAACGGCGCATGCGTATCAGCAAGAAAAATGCTTGCCCTGCACGCAGAGGGAAGAAGCAAAGGTCGGGTCGCTCGTGCATTCACGAACGACCCGGAAGCCCGTTTCCCTGCCTCGACAGGAGGCCTGGATCTGGTGCTCTCCCGTGCTATGTGCCCTCGTTCACGGCAGTGGTAACAGCGCACTCCATCACGGTCTGTATTCCCGAGACGGAGCAGCCTCGAGCTGTCGTGATCGGCTCGCTACGTTATCGCAGGATACGTTTTGCGAGCCGCACCTCCTACATTACGTTGGGTCGGAAAGCGTCCCTGTGTGGAGGTTTCAGGTGGAGCAGCGCAGGCTGCCCGCTTTTCATGCGTAAAGGGTCAAGAGCGTGATCGCTCAACTCCCACGCACAGCCGGTGGTGGTGGTAGTGGTTAGAAGATGAGAAAAGGCACCTAATTTCTGCAACCCGGTCGGGAGCACGGCGCAGTGCCTTCACAGCCGGTAGCAGCCAGCAAAGGCGGCGCCGAGAGGCTGTTGCCGTTGGGGAAGGGTCATGGCCCCTCTCCAAGCGCAGCGCGGCTCAAGGGCATCGCTGGCTGGCAGCGGCGGGCGATAGGCACGCGCGGCGAGAATGTCACCTTGGATGCGCTTCGCCTCGGCGGCCAACTCCTCCAAGTCACGGAAGCGGCCGCCTCGCAGGCATGCCAAAAAAGTCAGATGTGCCTGCCGTATTACCTGTTCGACGCGTTCCTCGTTCGAGGCTCAGCGATAGAAATAAGTTCATCCATCGCACGTACATACTCCTGTAAAGACTCGTCATGAGCTTGTGCACGGAGCTCGAGCTCTCGCCGCATCCTACTTTCGTAGTCAGCGGGTTGGAATTCGCGCAAAAAGCCCGCACGAAACTCCTCGAGAGTTGCTGCACGGTAACCGGTAAGCCGATACCATCTCGCCGCCGTGTCAGTCAGTGCAGCTGGAACAACACGTTCGAGCACCACCTTATCATCCAAACCCATCGCTCTCTGATAACGTGACAGAGAGTCGAGGTAATCTCGGGAGGTGAGCTGATCACGGTATCCGCTGTAGGTTGGCAAAGGCAACATAACAGCGGGGTGACCGCTTTTCAGACCAGCTGAAAGCCTTTGCACAGCTCCCGAGAGTGCTTGGATCATCTGCACGGCGTTTTGCAGCAACGTCTGCGTCGTCGCACCGGCTTCGTAGGAAGCCGTTTGTGCGTTGTCGGCGCGGTCGAGCGAAGGTGAGCAGTAGCCCAGCTCGATCAATGGGGCAGTTTCAAACAGACCTACCACCTTGTGCGCCATTCCCAGAGCAAAATAGGCTCCTTGTGGGATGGGCCTGCTGTCGAACCAAAGGCGCACTTGGTGTGGCTACCATCGACAATTCAGGCGCCTGCTCAGCGTGCGTTCGAAGTGTCGGTTGCACGGCTGATGGCGGGAAAAAGTCGGCGAGGGCCAAAGCCTTCGCCCGGTCAATTCCGCAGGGAACCGACTGCGAGCGCTGTGCTGACGAACTGCCATGCATGCCGAAGGGCGCATTAGCAGTCAGAGGCTCTGTGCGTACCATTCGGGTTGGGCAAGAGGCCCATTCCGAAACGACGCGCCATCTACAAAGGGAGCGGCTAGGCGCCTCGTGTCGTCACCGCAATAGGGGGTGCCGACACGGATGGGTGCCGAAGGATTCCCGTCAATAGAGGCAAAGGCCTCCTTGTGCAACGCCGTATCCGCTAAGAGGGACAGTGGACAAAAGTCCCGCGAAGCAGCCATGTTGCGACGAGCCCGAATCGCGCAGGTGAACTGACTCGCTAAGAGCAGTCAAAAGCTAGAGCGTTTGATACCGCGTTGGGCGCCAGTGTAGTGACTCGTATTCCGAAAGAGTAGGGCCACTAGCGTGGGTCCGGCCTTAGCGAGCCGCAGGGCACGCGTTAACCGTCGCCACGGCGAGAACACGATACTGCTCAAAGTCGCAACACTTTATTGTCTGTGGCAACACCAAACGCAGTACAGCCCGTTGCAAAGACACGGCGGGAAAGCAAATAGGTTTATCCACGCCACGGGCATACAAGTACTACACAGGGTGCCATGAGCACTTCTCCGCGGTAAAGGTGATCCACGGAGACACCGGGACCAAGGCCTGGTTGCTCGAGCGGGGGCAAAGTCGCTCGCGTTGGCTTCAGAGGGAGAAGGGTCGGCGTAGCTAGGCCACGCACTAGGACACCGTACCACCCTTCGGCCGAGCGTACGCAATGGGGCAACAAAAGATGAGTGTTCGCCTCGGGTGCGAGGCGCCGTCAGTGAAGTCCGACGAGCCGCGAGCGACGGCAGTCGACGGACGGAAAAGATTGCGTGGCTCACCATCTGCAGCCCGGGAGAGTGTCTATCTGCCCGCTCCCGACGCAGCATGCGAAAACCTCTCGGGAGACTCCGCGCGCAGCGCCATAGTCAACAGCCGCTACCAGGTGAGGGGGTTAAACGTCACTCCGCTCTCCCAGCGCGGCAGACAGCGAAGGATGGGAGACATGTCGGGACATGAGAACGGCAAAAAAAGGCGGCAAAGACCGTGCAAAGGCAGCGGGCTTGCCTCAATTCCCACAAAATCTGAGGTACCATCACCAAAGACGCGTGTCATAACCTGAACTCGGGCACGTCGACGACTGGCGTGGCGGGAGCGATTCATATTGTGCGGAACCAGAGGCACTTTGATGAGTGCGCGGACAGTAGAAGCAAGTTTATGTCCCGGTACTTGTGCGGGGTGCGGGTTTTTTAGGAATCAGATAGCCAAGACGAGACAGGAAGGCGCAGCCCTGACGTGTCTGCCTGAGCCGTTGGAGCTGACTGTTGTGCAGGGCCTCGATGAGTTCTGTTTCGGTGTTATGGACTCCTAGTTGAAGGAGATGCGTGTGGAGGCAAGCCGAGAGCCGCCTTCACAGCTACGTAGAAGGATGTCCATCTTTTTCATTTGAGCTAGCGTGAGATTGCGAAAAGGAAGGTGATAGGTGAGCCGACTAACTATGAGTGCTTGTACTAAGCGGAGGACATCCTTCTCACAACGCCTCTCTTGCGATTGGTGATGCGTTGGATCATGTGTGTATTTTGAGTTATGTGCTGAGCCAGAAGGTGTGTAGTGCGAAAAAAAAGTGCAAAGTTTCATCGAAAAGCGACGGCCGCAGCTTGGCGATTTGCAACGCCGATATCACACCCAGGCAAAAACCAAAGCGATCGTTAAAGCATGTGGAGGCAATGAGCACTTGTAGGAGCCCTCACCTGGTATTTAGAATATATGCTACGGTCAGCACAACTATATTCCAGAACAGTGTGCTTGGCCGCACACGCACGCACGCACGCCGTGTCGCGTAAACTGAACGCGACAGTGCCTTACAGTTTGTACGCAATTTCCCCAACCCATTTGTCTCTATTCAATACCATTGAACTGAGAACACGTTAACTGCACAGCTTTATTGTACATGCTTTCATGTTTACTAGGAGTAATCGAACCCATGCCACTTGGACCACACTGTTTAATTGCACGTTTTATACGTTCTTAGAAAGATCTGTAGGTGTGGTCCAGTTCATCCGAACGTACACAGTCATGAGTTCTGAATGGCGCAAGGACAAAGTCGACGTGAAGACTTGCAGAAGGCCTGGTCACTTTTGTTCGTAATAGTAACAACAACAACACCAACAACAACAAGAACAACAACAACAACAATAATAATAATAATAATAATAATAATATTAATAATAATAATTATAATAATATATTGTCACGGGGTCGTGACGTGGCCAAAGACAGAAAACTTCGTGTTGGGATTTAACTGTTTATTTGGGCGAACCTGTGCCCGGTAAAGGGAAAGTCTAATTACAGCAGCAGTCTTGCACAGATGGCAGTCTCGGACTGATAGCGGCGAACGTAGCGTCGGCCTTCGATCAACAACTGACAAGCGGCGAAGCGCGTCGGCATTTATACCCTTGCCGTCGAAAGTTCTAGCGTTATCGCTGGCGGTGGCGTAGGTTCCAGAACAATCTGTACTGTTCGCACAGTGGGCGTGATCTTATCGAAATGATCTACTACAGTCCGGAACCTTCTCGAAACCTGCAGGCGCGGTTTGCGCCGAGAATCGTGTGGTGTTTCGGAACGATAACAAAAACTTGTGAAATGGAACGTGGCATTGCCCCCCTCTGAAAAAAGGCATCGTCCCGATGCTTTAACTAAAGATGAAGGTACAATAATAATGCAAGAAAGTACAATGAATAAATTACAATACAACAATAATACAAAAAACACTGTTTCAGTTGGTTAACGTGCATGAAACGGCTTGAGGCGCGCGACATGCACGACTTCAGGTCACGATCGGCGTCGTTGAGAGTTCGTGATGCCGTCGGGGACAACCTCGTAATCAAGTGGGCCGAGACGTCGAACCACCTTGTACGGTCCGAAGTACCGTCGCAGAAGCTTTTCACTTAGTCCACGTCGGCGTATCGGCGTCCACACCCAAACACGTTCACCGGGCTGGTATTCCACGAAGCGTCGTCGAAGGTTGTAACGGTGGCTGTCGGTCGTCTGTTCATTCTTGATACGAAGACGCGCAAGTTGTCGGGCTTCTTCGGCGCGTTGAAGGTACTCGCTCACATCGAGGTTTTCTTCGTCGGTGACGTTGGGTAACATGGCATCGAGCGTCGTTGCCGGGCTCCTTCCGTAGACCAATTTGTATGGAGATATCTGCGTCGTCTCCTGCACCGCCATGTTGTATGCGAAGGTCACATACGGAAGAATGGTGTCCCATGTCTTGTGTTCGACATCGACGTACATTGACAGCATGTCGGCGATCGTCTTGTTAAGCCGCTCGGTGAGGCCGTTGGTCTGTGGGTGGTACGCTGTCGTCCGGCGGTGGTTTGTTTGGCTGTATGCCAAGATCGCTTGAGTTAAGTCGGCAGTGAATGCCGTTCCTCTGTCGGTGATAAGGACCTCCGGAGAGCCGTGACGTAGGACGATATTTTCGACGAAAAACTTAGCTACCTCGGATGCACTGCCTTTTGGCAGGGCTTTTGTCTCGGCGTAGCGGGTGAGGTAGTCGGTAGCTACCACGATCCACTTGTTTCCAAAAGCCGACGTCGGGAACGGCCCCAGTAGGTCCATACCAATCTGCTGGAAAGGTCGACAAGGTGGATCAATTGGCTGCAGAAGTCCCGCTGGCCTTGTCGGTGGTGTCTTGCGTCGCTGACAGTCCCGGCATGTCCTCACATAACGAGTGACGTCGGTGGTAAGACGTGGCCAGTAGTACCTTTCTTGTATCCTCGCGAGCGTGCGGGCAACACCGAGGTGCCCTGCCGTCGGATCGTTGTGCAGGGCCTGCAGGAGTTCTGGTCGCAGAGCTGAAGGCACCACAAGGAGGTACTTAGCTCGAAGCGGTGAAAAGTTTTTCTTTTGTAGAAGACCGTTTCGTAGAAAGAACGACGCAAGTGCGCGCTTGAATACCTTCGAGACTTCGGTGGTCCTGCCTTCGAGGTATTTTATTAGGGCTTTAAGTTCCGGGTCGGCCCGCTGTCGTTCAGCGAAGTCGTCGGTAGTTATCGTTCCCAAGAAGTAGTTGTCATCCGAGTCGTTGGGTAGCGGTTGGTCGACAGGCGCACGAGAGAGACAGTCAGCGTCGGAGTGTTTTTTGCCGGACTTGTAAATGACAGTAATGTCATATTCTTGAAGTCTCAGGCTCCATCGTGCGAGGCGACCTGAAGGGTCCTTCAAGGTGGCTAGCCAACACAAGGCGTGGTGGTCGCTAACAACTTTGAAGGGCCTGCCGTAGAGGTAGGGGCGAAATTTCGACGTAGCCCAGATGATGGCGAGGCACTCCTTTTCTGTTGTGGAATAATTTGCTTCTGCTTTGGATAGCGATCGGATGGCGTAACTAATAACCCTTTCAAGTCCGTCAGCCCTCTGCACAAGAACGGCGCCAAGACCTACGCTGCTTGCGTCAGTATGTATTTCTGTCTCGGCGAATTCGTCGAAATGGGCAAGTAACGGAGGCGTCTGGAGGCGATGTTTAAGCTCCTGGAAAGCGTGTTCCTGTGGCGTTTCCCACTTGAACTCCGAGTCGGCCTTGGTAAGGTTAGTGAGAGGATCGGCGATGCGGGCGAAGTTTTTCACGAATCGCCTATAATAGGCGCACAGGCCCAGAAATCGGCGCACGGCCTTCTTGTCAGTGGGCGGCGGGAAATCGGCGATGGCGGCTGTTTTGCGTGGATCGGGACGAACTCCAGACTTGCTGATAACGTGCCCAAGAAACAAGAGCTCCTCAGACGCAAATCAGCACTTTTCTGGCTTCAGTGTGAGTCCGGACGTCTTGATGGCTTGAAGTACAGCTTCAAGGCGCCGAAGATGCTCGTCGAAACTCGAGGAAAACACGACGACGTCGTCCAAGTACACAAGGCAAGTCTGCCACTTCAATCCTGCCAGTACTGTATCCATAACGCGTTGAAAAGTTGCAGGCGCTGAGCAAAGGCCGAAGGGCATCACCTTAAACTCGAAGAGGCCGTCCGGTGTTATAAACGCCGTCTTCTCTCGGTCTCTTTCGTCGACTTCGATTTGCCAATAGCCAGTCTTGAGGTCCATTGACGAGAAGTACTTGGCGTTATGGAGCCGATCAAGGGCGTCGTCTATTCGTGGGAGAGGATACACGTCCTGTCTTGTGATTTTGTTCAGGCGGCGATAATCGACGCAGAAACGTAGGGTCCCATCCTTTTTCTTCACTAACACCACGGGGGATGCCCACGGACTTTTGGATGACTGGATAATGTCATCTCGCAGCATTTCATCAACTTGTCTCTTCATTGCCTCACGTTCTCGCATCGAAACCCTGTACGGACTCTGACGGAGTGGCCTGGCATTTTCTTCGGTTATGATTCGATGTTTCGTGATTGGGGTCTGCCGAATTTTTGATGACGACGAAAAGCAATCTTCGTATTGCAGGAGCAGGGCCTTGAGCTGTTCTTGCTTATTGTTCGGAAGTCTGGGATTGACATCGAAAGCTATGGGAGGGGCTTGGTTCCTCTGAGCAGGTTCCGCAGAATCGGCGAGGGCGAAAGCACTGGTGGCTTCGACAATTTCTTCGATGTATGCGACCGTTGTTCCTTTGTTCACATGTTTGTACTCATTGCTGAAATTCGTGAGCATAACCGTCGCTTTGCCTCCCCGCAGCTCTGCAATTCCTCTTGCGACGCAAATATTTAGGGTGACCAACAGATGCTGACTGCCTTCAACGACGCCTTCCAAGTCAGGTGATTTAGGAGCGCCGACTGAAATAATGACGCTTGAGCGAGGCGGAATGGTGACTTGTTCTTCCTGCACATTCAAGGCATGGTGTCCTGACGGCGTGCGCGGCGGTAGTGCTTCTTCTGTGGATAACGTTATCGACCTTGTTTTTAGGTTGATGACAGCACCATGGAGGCATAAGAAGTCCATGCCAAGGATGACACCTCTCGAGCAACGCTGTAGGACTACGAAGTCTTTAGGATAAATACGGCCGTTAATTGCTACTCTCGCTGTGCAGATTCCTGCAGGCGTTACGAGATGACCTCCGGCTGTGCGGATTTCAGGGCCTTTCCAAGCTGTCCTAACTTTCTTTAACTTCGCGGCGAACGACCCACTGATGACAGAATAGTCGGCTCCAGTATCGACGAGAGCAGTCACACTGTGGCCGTCGATAAGAACGTCGAGGTCACTAGTTCGCCGTCTCGCATTACAGTTAGGGCGTGGCGTCGGGTCACGGCTGCGTCGGCTTGTTCCGCTGCTTCCATGTTGCGTCGTCCGGCCACCTTCGGTAAGTGAGCTTTTGCCTTCAGGGCTTTTACTGGTTGGGGTTGTGTTCAAAAAGCTCCGTCGCGTCGGCGTCGTCGTTGGAGGATCTTCGGTAGTTCGTCGCACAGCAACCGCACCTCCATCGGTTGCTGCCCTTAGTTTCCCGGATACGGGCTAGGAGACCGGCCCCGCGTTGGGCCAGAGTACTGCCTGGGGTGCGGTGACATGCGGCGGCTGGGCGACGGTGAACGGGAAGGACTTCGTGGTGTTCATTGAGTTCCTGCCAGGTAGTCGGCGATGTCACGTGGCCGATCTCCTGGCTGCGGACGCGGTGCATTGACGGCGAAGCCACGCAGTCCCATCTGTCGGTACTGGCAACGGCGGTATGTGTGCCCGGCCTCGCCGCAGTGGTAGCAGAGCGGGAGGTTGTCAGGTGCACGCCAAACGTCCGTTTTTCTCGGTGCACTGCGCTGGCCCGCTGGGGAACGGTAGAACGTCGGTTGGGGTGGTGGCGGCGGTGGCGCCTGGCGACGGAAGTGTGATGGGGCGGCGTTTTGGCGTGGACGGGGAGGAGCGTTGTGGCGCACTGCAGCGGCGTAGCTCATAGTTTCTGGCTCGGGCGGCGCTGTTTCGGGAATTCGAAGCGATTGCCGGACTTCTTCTCGCACAATGTCGGCGATCGAATCCACTTGAGGCTGCGCCGAAGGCAACAGTTTGCGCAGCTCTTCCCGCACGATCGCTCGGATCGTTTCACGCAGGTCGTCGGAGTCACTGGCTGGAGCAGCAGCGCATTCTGGAGTCAGGCGACGATTATACTGTCTGGTGCGCATGTCCAGCGTTTTTTCGATGGTGGCCGCCTCGGACACAAATTCTTGTACGGTGTTCGGTGGATTTCTCATTAGTCCCGCGAAGAGCTCCTGTTTGACCCCTCGCATGAGGAAACGAACTTTCTTTTCTTCAGGCATGTCTGGGTCAGCGTGACGGAATAGGCGGGTCATCTCCTCTGTGAAAATTCCAACCTTTTCGTTTGGTAGCTGAACCCGGGTCTCGAGTAGAGCAGCGGCCCTCTCTTTGCGAGCGACGCTTGCGAACGTTTGAAGAAATGCGCCGCAGAAGACATCCCATGTTCTGAGCGTGGACTCCCGATTCTCTAGCCAGGTCCTTGCGGTGTCTTCCAGGTAGAAGTACACACGACGGAGCTTTTCTTCGTTGTCCCAGTGGTTGAGGGTGGCCACACGGTCGTATGTTTCTAGCCAGGTTTCCGGGTCTTCAAACGATGAGCAATGGAACGTTGGTCGTTCCCTGGGTTGATGAATGACGATCGCGGGCTGGGACGCTCCGGTTGTCATTGTCGCTGCAGTCGAGGTCATGGTCTTGGTCTTCCGCGCCTTGTCTTGTAGCAGGCCTTACTCCGGTGGTAGCCCTTGCTGTCGGCGGCTCGTTCGCTGCTCTTGGTTGGCGTCGGTGGACTTCTCCACGAAGGGGGCCGGGTTCACGGCTTGACGGGGGCGTCCGGTACATGAACGAAGCAGCACCTCCACCAGATGTCACGGGGTCGTGACGTGGCCAAAGACAGAAAACTTCGTGTTGGGATTTAACTGTTTATTTGGGCGAACCTGTGCCCGGTAAAGGGAAAGTCTAATTACAGCAGCAGTCTTGCACAGATAGCAGTCTTGGACTGATAGCGGCGAACGCAGCGTCGGCCTTCGATCAACAACTGACAAGTGGCGAAGCGCGTCGGCATTTATACCCTTGCCGTCGAATGTTCTAGCGTTATCGCTGGCGGTGGCGTAGGTTCCAGAACAATCTGTACCGTTCGCACAGTGGGCGTGATCTTATCGAAATGATCTACTACAGTCCGGAACCTTCTCGAAACCTGCAGGCGCGGTTTGCGCCGAGAATCGTGTGGTGTTTCGGAACGATAACAAAAACTTGTGAAATGGAACGTGACAATATTATTAATGTTAATAATAATTATTATTCGTTTCATTTTAGCGTCTCCAAACTATCCCATGATTCTAAGAAATGCCGTAGTGCATGGAGGGTTCCGGAAACTAACCTTAACTTGAACTTAACTATAGGGAACCGAAGCTCAAGTTTGTGGAGCGACGACAACGCCACGTCTGGCCCTGGGGGCAAGCTTTGAAAAACGTGAGGAGAGACGCGGGAGAGTTGGCAGTCGAGTTAGTGTGTTTCGCCGGAACCAGAGCGCGTGCGACTAAGGTCCCTAGATGAAACACGGAAACATCGGCGAGGTCCGAAGTATTGTTGTGTTGTGGGCTGCCGCAACAAGGAAGACAACATCAAGGAACGCTCTGCACGTTATGTAAAGCTGTATCACTTTCCCAGCAAGTAAAAGCCGGCGAACACAGTCGCGTTCGTGAAAGACAGAGCAAGCATGACACTAGAGCCGGAAAAGAAACGCGGCGAGCAGTTCAACTTGATTCGCTGTGGATAAACTTCAGCTTGCTGCTTTGTGGTGACGTCTGCGGGTCATGCTCCCACGGCACGGAGGACATGATTCTAAAGTTTCTCGGACATTTTAATGCCATGACCGCATACCTTTTGTTTTTATTTATTTTTTAGAACACCGCAAACCTTTGCACATGACTGCTATTGCTATATAGGCTGCTATTGCTATATAGCACATCAAAACAACAATTTTATGGTTTAAATAAATGTCAACACAGCACATCGATAGAGTTCGCGGCATCATTTCGGCAGATTGAGACACACCTCGAGGCATACGTCGCACACAGTATTGTCACGGAATTGAAAAATGCATTTCGCAGTGATTAGGGCGTCCTCGTCTTCCGTCACCTGCTCCACATCATAAACATGACTAACGAACTTTGCTCCGTTTGTTAGATTTGTTTCTCGTAAGTTCTTGTCCAGCTCAGAGATCTTCATGAAACTGCACTGGAGGCGGTAGATTGTGAGGGGACTCAAACGCAGCGGGCGCTCTCTGCACGAGTACGTAAGCGAGAGGCAACGCATTGGCGAAAAAGGAAAACGCGCCATGTACATCTCCGGTTTCTACTTTTCTACCAAAGATGACGCTACCTGTCCAGAGTCACAGTGTGGTTCTCTACTGTTACAGGCGAGGACGGAAGTATTGCGAACCATGATATACCGGGCCAAATACGAAGGGGTAGACACGGCAAGCAGTGCGTGTGGAGAGGAGGAGGAAACTGCCGAACGCCTGATAATGTAAAAAAAGGGCTTCACCCTATAGTTTTTTAAAGCACTGGGGTTTAGGGACAGGGAGGGCAGAATAGACTTTAGGCAGGTAGAATTTCCTAGAAGGAGGTTATCTGATCGCTGGCTGAAGTCAAGGCACGAGTGAAAATTAAACCCTTCACTGCAGAGTGCCGGTCCTCAACCTCACTATTTAAAGGGAAAAAAATGTAGATATCTAGTCTGTGGCTCACTAAGTGTTGCGGCTTGGTGGCGTTGGCCACCGCGCCATCTAAAGGGTACAGCCATATAAATCCATCCATTCAATTCATCGCAGCGCCACTATGCGTGGCTTTGGCTTCTTGTAAGTACACGCCACTTCTGCTCTTCGACCCTTACTTTTGGACCTCAAACGACGTGAAAACGTAGACATAGTGAAACCCCCGTACTGTTTGCAGCCGAACTCAGCAAGACCGCAGTTCATCGTTCCCCGAGCAGAAGCGGACGGGCTTTATTGTAATAGTCCAGAGCAGTTTCGCAACGTACATTTAGTTAAAACTTTAACTTGAAAAAAAAATTTGAAGTCACTTGTGAAGAAAAACATTGCCGATTATTCCAGTGGAGTCTCACTTCAAAACCGTGTTTTTAGAAAAAAATTGTCAAGATTTTTGGTGCCACTATATTTGCTAAAAGAAACCAGATTGTTTTCGGCACTTCGGAAAGTTAGCTATGTTACCAACATAAAGGGAAGTTGCCCCCGCATTGTGGGTTGTAGTCGGGACGGCATTATGCTCTCCCATAGTAGAGTACAATGTACTCTAAATCACAAAACACATTTTCTGAACACACTATGGCTTACGGGGTGTTAAACCGTCCCGTAGTAGAGTACCTAGTACACTAAATCGTTTCCACGTTTTTTAAACATACACATACTCTGACCGCCGTCGCAACTCTTCCTATTTTCCATTCACGTGATATACATAGGGTCCACGGGACGGCTTTCAGCTCTCCCATAGCAGAGTACCTAGTATTTATTTATTTGTTTATTTATTTTTTATTTATTACAAGTACCTACATCGACCAGTGGGCATTGTTGTAGGGGGGTTACAGTAGAAAATAGAATACGAAACAGCAAAATTATAAGCAAATAAATCGTGCATTACAGTATACAGGAGAAATCAACACTTGTAGTACAGCATTAGAACAAAAGTACAAAACACAGGATTATACAACGAACGGAGTAATTATACATTAAAAAAATCAACACCCAAGAGAAGTACAAAGCCAACGTTAAATATATGGGTTATTTCAGCAGCTCAAAATGCTGTTTCAATGGCTGTTAGGAAATTAGAATCAGAGAATATTGGTATTTTTAGCGCATTCCAGTCACTAATAGAATTTGGAAACAAAGAGTATTTAGGGACATTCAATCGACAGGTATATTCTCTAATTTTATATAAGTGATCTTTCCGTTCGGACATATAACTAGGCGTCTTTACTCTTAATCGTTCGCCAGTTTTAAACACATCTCTGTCTGCCGATTCCTGCCTACATGCCTGCTTAAGCGAGGCGCAAGGCTGTGGGTAGAGACTGTTTTAGCGGGACAGCTTATTGCTGTCCCATAGTTGAGTACGAAGTACTCAGAATCGTTAAACATTTTTTTCTACACGCATCTCATTTCCTATGTTCACGACCATTGGGTGCATTAGCGACAACCACCCGATTATGCTCTCTCTCGCCTGCCAGCGGGGACGCCAACAATTCAGACCATGACGTCTTGTTTGCCTTGACTTCCAGGACTCTCAGTCTACGGAGAAATTGTCCCGAGCGTTACGCGCATCGCTCATTGGGGTGGATATAGCTAATCGGAATCGCCTCAAAGAACAGTGGCGCCATCATTGCAGCGCGTCGGGCAGGGGGTCTTCGCGTCCGTATGTCCAAAAATACGTCATTGTTAATCCAAAAAATACACATTGACCACCGTGATTCCAGCCCTTCTACCGTTATGCGGGCATGACGAGAAGAGCTCGTCTAACAGTGGCGACGTACAACGCGCGCTTCTTCTCTCTCGACTGCAGCTTGGCGCTGTAGACGTGCACCGTGTGCGTACCCTGAGCGACTGAGGTATGCAAGCAGATCTCTTCTTCTTCCACCAGGCTCGCCTGCCCACTCGTAAAACTCTACCGCACCAACTGCTGTGGATACGTGCGACATTCAGGCTTTCACTCAACACTTTCAGTCAATAACTCAATCTGGTGCTAGTGCCAGTTACCCAGGATCTGTTTCTTCGCATCCTCTGCTAAAAGACCTAACACATAATACCAACGTGTCACGCGATGTTCTATCACCGCCATCTGATGAAGAAATAAAAGGCGCATTAGACGCAATCAAAAATGGTTGGGCCCCTGGGCATGACTAGAGTTTTATGTACAGTTCTGGCCTATCGTTGGACCATTTGTGTCACGCGTCATTCGCGAGTGCTTGCGAGATACTACCCTTGCAACGTCTTTCCACGGAGGCCGTATAAAAGTAGTTCTCAAGAAAACCCAATGTCCACGCGACCAGAAGGTTGGTGCCCTATTACACTGTTTAATGTAAATTCCAATCTCTCGGCCAACATCTTGGTGCACCGAATCAGTCGGTTTCTTGCATCATTAATCGCTCCCGTACAGGTCTGTTCTGTTCTGAGCCGAGGACTGTTCCGGGCCGAGGACTGTTGGTTTACTTAGATCAGGAGAAAGCTTTTGATTTCACAGAACATGGCTACTTACTAAATTTTTTACATGCATTCGGGTTCCTGGAAAAGTGCATTGACCTCATTCAGGCAATGTACACTAATTCAGAAAGTATCCTTTACATAGATTCCCGTGAGAGTCACCCATATAACGTGACACGTGGGGTCCGTCAAATGTATCCCCTCTCCCCAGTGCTATTCATACTTGCATTCGTACCCTTCTTAAGGGCCGTTCAACGTGACCCGAGGATTTGAGGCTTTCGCCTAACTGGTAACACTCATGTAAAGGTCACTGCATATGCAGATGACATTACTCTATATATACATAATGAACACTCACTGCAGCATGCTCACGATACTTTCCATGATTTCGGCATTATCTATGGTGCAAAGTTAAACTTTTCTAAAAGCCAGAATATTTATTGGCAACGCCAGCGGTAGTATCAGCATCACGTCACCTTTACATTGCTCTCCCAACATTGCAATACTGGGAGTTACCTTAACTGCATTTGGTGTACAGGACAGCAATAGGTCATCCGTGTTAGAAACTCTTCGAAGTGATATAAAAACAGCCAGGCACGTCGAATTTTCCTTTTTGGATTGCCGATATTTTTCTCAAACGGTGTATCTCGGGATATTTTGGAATCTTTTTCGTTCTGTTAAGCCGCCTCTCCTCGTCTGCAGGAAAGTGCAAAGATGCATCGGTTCATTTTTTGGCCTGCTGGCACATAATTGTTATGTCGTCCGGCGTTAGCTCAATCACGAGATCAAGGTGGTTTTGCATTCCCCGACGTTTCCATCACGGCTTCTACCTTGTGCCTCCACACTGTATTGCGAATACTAAGCAATGATGGCATGCCCGCTCACACACTGGTTCGCTACCATCTGGGGCCAGCACTACGTGTCTTCTTGCCGGATAGCCAAATTAACCAAGGTCACCAATCAACGTAATTACCATCTTTGTATCGAGCCCTTCTGGGAGTTTACCGACATTTGGAAGCTGCGTGCCCAGAGATACAGGTGGCCGATTCTGAAGTAGTGGACACAATGGCTGCCCTTCTACGGCCCTTAGTGCCCCAGCATTGTCAGCTTATAATGAACCACCCTTGTAAACCAATAACTGCAGCAGTGTTGCCAGGGAAATTCCGGGACTTTGTCTGGCGGCTGGGTTCCGGCTTGCTCCCCACTCGAGTTCGGTTGCAGTGATGGCAGGTGGTTAGCACTTCCACTTGGCCCAACTGCGTCATAGTTGAGACCAATCGAAATGCGACGATCAAATGTGTCACCTCCCACCTTTTTTCTTTTTTGGCGAGTGGTCAATGGCAGTTTCCGGAGACAGGGGGTGCGAAGATTCGTGCCCAACATCCGATTTCCACGTGGGCGCTTTTCGGCTTTTTTAATAGTTGCAAGGCAGTTCAACCTTTGGCGAAACCGATGCGAGGCTCTAGCTGCGATTTGCCGCCGGCGTGCTTTGTGGCCGATACTGGGCTTAATAAGACGAGAGATTCTCGCGTTTTCCTCTGAGGAGCTTTTTTCCTCGGGTAGCACGAGTTTCTGCGGCATTGGTCATGCCCTTTCTCAAGGTTAAGCACGAAAAGATACAACTAATTTTCCGACCGGCGTGCGGCTAAGAAGCTCCCGTTGAGTAGTTATTCATCATTGCGTTTGTAACCAATTGTGTTTCATTTCATCTATTCCATCGTTATACTGTTTGTTGAATCATAATATTACATTGAGTTTTGTGTACATGTATGCCAACATTATGTATATTAGGGCAATCATGTTTTCATTGCAACGTAATGATGTGTTTGTTGGTATATAGATGAGCCAAAGTGTATGTGCCCTTATTACTGAAATGTTATGAAATCTTTGTTTTTGTTTATAGTGTAAATAAACTTTTTCTAAACAATGGGCACTAATAAAACTATGTCTTGTAAGAATTAAATTTTCTTATTCTTCGGGAGGGCTCATTGCTCTCCCATAGTTGAGTTTTTTTACTGGAAATTGTTAAACACTTTTCTAACCAATCAGGAACATGGTGTGTCGTGTTTCGCTATGCATGGGACAGCTTAACGCTGTCCCATAGGAGAACACGCTGTACTTTAGGTCGTCGAATATTTATTCTTGGCATTCCAGGAACTCCTTGTTTACGAGCATTTGTACTCGTTTTCCTTTTCTGACTGGGACGACTACCTGCTTCCCCATAGTGAAGTGCCACGTACTCTAAATCGTTAACACTTATGCTAAACATACCATGTCCAATTGTTAGCTACGTGACATGCCGGAATGAGCGTTTTCTAATCACCATATACATCGTTCCGTTTGGGAGAAACAGGCAGACTAAAAGTGCAGTCAGTGAAAGCTACAAAAGTGTTGTTAACTCTTTTGGGGCAAACACACCTGCAAAGTAACCACCACGCCCAAACAAATGAGAACTTTTGCTAAGTAAGGACGTTTTCATTATGTTCTCATTTCTCATTCTCCGAAGAAGCCCGGTAGCCGCTTTACTGTGGATGCTGAGGTTCATGACGATTTAGAATTATATAGTAATAATATCTGGAGTAAGTGTTCGGCGATGGCGTAGTGGTTAGAGCATCCGCCTCGCATGCAAGAGGTCCGTGGTTCATATCCCGGTACCGCGCAGTTCCCAACCGGATAAAAAAAAATCCGCGTGTTGATGGAACTGCATTAAGAGGCCTGGGGTGCGGCCTCACCGGCAAACACCGCCGAGAACGCACTCTCTCACCAGAGAAGGATTTGCCACCCTGGTGCAGTATCTGGCCACTACCTCCCACATGATTACGTCAAATAACTCACGGCCCTCAGTCCCCAGCAGCTGCGAAGCAACTGACCACGGCGGTGGTCAGATCTGCAACGCAGCAGAGGGTGCTAAGAATCTCTGGATCCGGACAGGCCGCCATTGGAACCTGAACTTGGCAACGTTTAACGCTAGAACCTTATCTAGTGAGGGAAGTCTAGCTGTGCTATTCGAGGAGCTAGAGGGTGTTAAATGGGATATAATAGGGCTCAGTGAGGTTAGGAGGACAGATGAGGCCTATACGGTGCTACAGAATGGGCACGTCCTTTGCTACAGGGGCTTGGCAGACAGAAGAGAACTGGGAGTGGGGTTCCTCATTCACAGAAACATAGCTGGCAACATAGAGGAATACTATAGCATTAATGAAATGGTGGTAGGTATTGTAATTACACTGAATAAAAGATACAAGATGAAGGTAGTACAGGCTTACGCGCCTACATCCAGCCATGATGACGCTTCAGTTGAAAGCTTCTATGAAGACGTGGAATCGGCAATGAGTAAGGTAAAAACACAGTATACTATAGTGATGGGCGACTTTAATGCAAAGGTAGGGAAGAAGCAGGCTGGAGACTAGGCAGTAGGAGATTATGGCATCGGTACTAGAAACGCCAGAGGAGAGCTACTGGTAGAATTCGCAGAACGCAATAATTTACGGATTTTGAATACCTTCTACCGAAAACGAGAAAACCGCAAGTGGACATGGAGGAGCCCTAATGGCGAAAATAAGAACGAAATAGACTTTATAATGAGTGCAAACCCTGGAATCGTGCAGGATGTGGAAGTGATTGGCAAGGTACGATGCAGTGACCATAGAATGGTACGGTCTCGAATTCGCCTAGACTTGAAGAAGGAACGACAGAACTTGATACGCAAGAAGCCAATCAATCAGCTAGCACTGAGAGGGAAAGTACAGGAATTCAGAGTGTCACTGCAGAACAGGTACTCGGCTCTCAGTGAGGAAACCAACCTTAGCGTAGATACAATGAATGATAATCTGACGAGTATCATTATGGAGTGTGCAGTGGAAGTGGGAGGCAGGGTAGTTAGACAGGACACTGGCAAGCTTTCACAGGAAACGAAGAACCTAATTAAGAAGCGTCAAATCATGAAAGTGTCAAGTACAACAGACAAAATAGAACTGGCAGAGCTTTCGAAGTTGATTAATAGACGTAAAGTATGCGATGTAAGAAGGTATAACATGGAGAGAATCGAACACGCTCTGAAAAACGGAGGAAGTGTCAAAGCATTGAAGAGGAAACTTGGGATAGGCAAAAGTCGGATGTATGCACTAAGGGACAAAGAAGGCAAAATAACTACCAATATGGATAGGATAGTTGAGATAGCGGAGGAGTTTTACAGGGATCTGTACAGTAGCCGAGACAACCACGACCTTAATACTATAAGAACTAGCAGTAACCCAGATTACACCCCACCAGTAATGATAGAAGAAGTCAGAAAAGCTTTGGAGAGCATGCAAAGGGGCAAAGCTGCTGGTGAGGATCAGGTAACATCAGATCTGCTGAAAGATGGAGGACAGATTGTGTTAGAAAAACTAGCCACCCTGTTTACGAGGTGTCTCCTGGCGGGAAGAGTACCAGAGTCTTGGAAGAACGCTAACATCATCCTAATACATAAGAAAGGAGATGACAAGGACTTGAAGAATTACAGGCCGATCAGCTTGCTCTCTGTAGTATACAAGCTATTTACAAAGGTAATTGCTAACAGAGTAAAGAAAACATTAGAATTCAATCAACCAAAGGAACAAGCAGGATTTAGAACAGGCTACTCAACAATTGACCACATTCATACTATCAATCAGGTAATAGAGAAATGCTCAGAGTATAACCAACCACTATACATAGCCTTCATAGATTACGAGAAGGCGTTTGATTCAGTAGAAATATCAGCCGTCATGCAAACACTGCGGAATCAGGGCGTAGATGAAGTATATATAAACATTCTGGAAGAAATCTACAGGGGATCAACTGCTACCATAGTGCTTCATAGAGAAAGCAACAGAATACCAATCAAGAAGGGTGTAAGGCAGGGGGACACAATTTCCCCAATGCTGTTTACCGCGTGCTTACAGGAGGTTTTCAGAAGCCTAGAATGGGAACAGTTAGGGATAAGAGTCAATGGAGAATACCTTAGTAACCTGCGCTTCGCCGATGACATTGCATTGCTGAGTAACTCGGGGGACGAATTGCAACTCATGATTACGGAGTTAGACAAGGAGAGCAGAAAAGTGGGTCTTAAAATTAATCTGCAGAAAACGAAAGTAATGTACAACAACCTCGGCAAAGAGCAGCGCTTCGAGATAGGTAATAGTGCACTTGAAGTTGTAAAAGACTATGTCTACTTAGGGCAGGTAATAACCACAGAGCCGAACCACGAGATTGAAGTAACTAGAAGAATAAGAATGGGGTGGAGCACATTTGGCAAGCACTCTCAAATTATGACAGGTAGATTGCCACTATCCCTCAAGAGGAAGGTATATAACAGCTGTATCTTGCCGGTACTTAGCTACGGAGCAGAAACCTGGAGACTTACAAAGAGGGTTCAGCTTAAATTGAGGACGACGCAGCGAGCAATGGAAAGAAAAATGGTAGGTGTAACCTTAAGAGACAAGAAGAGAGCAGAGTGGATTAGGGAACAAACGGGGGTTAAGGATATCATAGCTGAAATCAAGAAGAAGAAATGGACATGGGCAGGGCATGTAGCGCGTAGACAGGATAACCGCTGGTCATTAAGGGTAACTGACTGGATTCCCAGAGAAGGGAAGCGAGTTAGGGGGAGACAGAAGGTTAGGTGGGCAGATGAGATTAAGAAGTTTGCGGGTATAAATTGGAAGCAGCAAGCACAGGACCGGGTTAACTGGCGGAACATGGGAGAGGCCTTTGTCCTGCAGTGGACGTAGTCAGGCTGATGATGATGATGAATATCTGGAGTTGTACATCCCGAAACCACTCTATGATTATCCGAGACACGAGGACCCCGGAAATTTCGACCTTCTGGTTTTATTTAACGTGCACTGACATCGCACAATGCCGTGTTGTCCTGTTTTTCACAAAAGCAGCAGTCGTGTGTTCAAAGTGAAACTGTTTATTTGGCTGAACTTATAGTCGGAAAAACAGAAAGTATGATTGAAGCTATCAGTGCGCGCTGTACACCGATGTCATGGAACATAGCGTCGGCCACCGATCAAGTGGTTCGCTGCAACTGGTCAAAGGCAACGTGCGGGAACAATTAGACACGCGCCGTCGAACATTCGAGCGTTATCACCGGTGGCTGAGCTTGTTCCGGAATAAACTCAGGAGTTCATGTTTGTGCACTCCAGCCGGACAGATGACCCGAAAACTATCTGGAATGGTCTTGGTCATTCAGCCACGGATTGGGCAAGGCAGTATCTGCATGTGAAATACACGGTCAACATAAGGCATAGGAAGAAAGGCGTGAGGCAATAACGAGTTCGTAGATAATGTTTATGAAATTGAATAACCAGCACTGCAACCTCAATGGACGTTTCACAATCACATTGCGGTCTATTTGAAAAGCACTACCGAGACCTGGCTTGGCTCTGTGGTAGAATTCTTGATTGCCCCACAGAATGGTGGGATTCCATTTATGCTGGCACCCTGACATTTACTCTTTGCATTCGTTGCGGCAACGGCGCCAGTGTCACTCTTTCCTTAGCGCTCTCGTGTTAGAGTAACCATGCCTGGTCTCAATATCTTGGCTAGATGTAAATGGTCAACTACCTGCGGCACATAACCACAGGTGGTATACAGGTATGAGCCACCCGTGTCATGTGGAAATGGTTTGACGAAGCACGCGAAGAAATTGTCACATTAGTCGCATTATGACCAGTGAGTCTTACTTGTAAAACGTTCTTACCCTTGCACACTGACTTTGACTTACACCCAGTAAAGGGATAGTTCGCGAAGGCACCCAAACCTCGGCTGATAGATAGATAGATAGATAGATAGATAGATAGATAGATAGATAGATAGATAGATAGATAGATAGATAGATAGATAGATAGATAGATAGATAGATAGATAGATAGATAGATAGATAGATAGATAGATAGATAGATAGATAGATAGATAGATAGATAGATAGATTGAAAATGCCTGCAGTACGCACAGAAACGTTTCGCAATAAAAAAACACTGAGAGTTGCGCAGCGAAGATCCTGTACACGCTTTACACAGAAAAAAGGCGTAAATATGTACTGCAAGCTTGAGATAGTAAATTGGAAGAGTTTCTTAATGATATGCACGCCCTTTGACCATTTCTATCTATGGACTGATGCGACCTGTACGTACGACCAATGGGCAAAGTAGATTCGGTTTTCACTTTCCATTCGCGGGGCTTCCGACCTCCCTAGAGTAGGCGTCTTCCTTTGCGGCCATACAGTATAGCGTGTGTGTGTAGTTGGTGTGCCGGACTAGAAAACAGACGCAACTCACGGTATGTACAGCGCACAGCACACCTGCCCTTTAGCCTAACCAGCCAGTTCATAGCTAAACACGAGAAGCTTGCTAGTCTGCAACAATTTTAGCGAGGGCGCAACGCACATTATTGGCGGTGACTGGCGGGTCGTAAAAAACGCATCGTACCTTAAAGATTAATGTAACATACGTTCAATGTTAGGATCAGTGTTAACATACGCAAACGAACGATACACCTGTGGCACGATGCAACACAGCTGAATGCGGCTTCAGAATATAAAAAATTGGCACATCCCACGTACAATGGAAATCGGTGATAGGCGAAGCACGAATGAGAAATGTGTTCGTCAGTGTGAAATCAGCACAACGTTACGAGGTGGAGGTAGTGGATACCATACATAACTTGCGCGTCATGGTTATCATGTTTGGATGTGTCATTTACTTTCGTCATCTATTGACGTCACGTGCTAGCCAATTTAGTATATGTGGAGCTAGCGAAACGGCGCGAGCACACTATGTGCATGGTATGTGCTCATGTTCTTACATGACACGCGTGTCAGGATTATCATGTTAGCACCAGTGATGTAATTCGTCACCCTTGAGGTAACACCAAATTTGGTATATGTGGAGCAAGCAAAACGGCTGTGAGCGCATCACGAAGGGTCCAATATACTCCAATGTAGCGTTGACGCGCGCGCACACTGGGCACAGCGATGCTACGTTAGAAAAACGCGAGCACTCTATATAGCCTAACACCAAGCGCGACCAGCGTCTGTCGGCGCGGCCCGATGGCAACTGGAGCGAAATGTGACATGCTGCATTTCGCACTGAAGCGTTACCCAGACAACACTGCGTCTCCCTCTTTTCGTGCGGCAGGGACGCCGGACGCACTGAAACGCGCATGCGTCAAAGCAACGCATGCGGTGCGCGCGTCTGCGATTATATGGCAGGACCGGTGCCTGGCGTGGCAACGCTGGCGTGACGCGACAAAATGAACGCCGGTGAGCACGCGCACCACGTCACGTCGAAATGTATTGGCGCCTCGACTGCGGCATGTAGTCCTGTTCTCACATGACACGCATCTCATGATTATCATGTTTACACCAGTAACATACTTTCGTCTGCCACTAGCGTCACGTAATACCAAATTTGGCATGTGTGACGCTAGCGAGACGGCCCCGAGTGCATCATCAGTGTGGCATGTAGCCATGTTGTTACATGAAACGCATGTCGTGATTATCTTGTTTGGATTAGTCATTTACCTATGTTGTCTGTTCGCGTCGCGTAATACCGAATTTGGTACATATGGAGCTAGCGAAACGGCCGCGAGCGCATCATGAGTGCGTCATGTATTCATGTCATGAATCATGTCATCAGTGTGACATGTATTCATGTCAACACGCATGTCTTGATTCCCACATAAGGGTCTGTCGCTTGTGTTCGCAATGCAGTCATGCCATACCATACCAGTTTTGCGACATGCCATGCGAACCAAACCACCGCAAGAGCTGCAGCACCATGAAATGTGCTGCAGCTCTTCTATCTATCTATCTATCTATCTATCTATCTATCTATCTATCTATCTATCTATCTATCTGTCTATCTATCTATCTATCTGTCTATCTATCTATCCGCCTACGACATTTAGCTCTCCTGGCCGTTTCAATAATAGTATAAATACCAAACTTGGTATAGCATAACATGACTCTATGAAGAGCATATTTGACTATTCATAACATATTCATAATATGGCGGTCATCAATGTCATGGTTTACATTTAATGGCCCTGCAGCCCTTATGGTAGTTTTGTTCACATAGCGCTTTGCAAAAGGGGTATGAAATGACATGATTGCATGGCGAACACAAGCGACAGACCTTTACATGAAAATTAAGACGTGCGTGTCATGTAACAACATGACTACATACCACGCTCATGATGGGCTCATGGCAATTTCGCTAGCGTAATATATACAAAATTTAGTATTACATTATGTGAATGGATGACGGAGGTATGTGACTGGTGCAAACATTAGAATCATGAGATGCGTGACGGCCGTTTCGCTAGCTTCACATGTACGAAACTAGTATTACGTGACGCGAACAGATGCCATAGGTAAATGCTACGTCCAAACATGATAATCATGACAGGCGCGTCATGTAACAACATGAATACATGCATCACTCATAACGCGCTCGCGGCACTATCGCTAGCTTTACATATGATAAATTCGGCATTACGTCATGTCAATAGGTGACGCTGCTGGTTGACTAGTGC
>NW_023607500.1:5000-36667 GCF_013339725.1 Rhipicephalus microplus
TGTGTGTGCGTGCGTGTGCGTGCGTCCGTGTTTGTGTGCGTGTTTGTGTGCGTGTGTGCGTGCGTGTGTGTGTGTGCGTGCATGTGTATGCGTGTGTGCGTGCGTGTGTGTGTGTTGTGTGTGCGTGCGTGCGTGTGTGTGCGTGTGTGTGGTGTGTGCGTGTTTGTGTACGTGTGTGTGTGCTTGTGTGTGTGCGTGCGTGTGTGTGTGCACGCGCGTGTGTGTGTGCGTGTGGGTGTGTGTTTCTGAGTTCCTAAATTTTACTAAATCTTGAATAGCCATTATGTCACTCCAGGATTACAGAAATTCAAACGTCCGGGCAGTCGCTCTTGTCACCACATGTTACGAAGTAAGGTAGTTCAAAACTACCCGTTCCTGGCTCCCTCTAAAGCCTACAATTAGAGTAAACGCCCGAAACTGTAATCCCAGAATGAAGAAGGGCTGGAAGGCTACATTCGTTTGCACTTTGGCTTACGTCATAGTAATCAAAAGAAAAGTTTTCAATTGGCCTTCGGGGAGCCACTTCGCTAGCGATGAAAATGAAGAAAGACTGAGACATTACGCAGACACTGAATCCAGAGAGCGTCATTAGATCGGTTAATAAAGATGAAAAAGACTGACCTTGATAGATACACACTCACCTAATAGTGCAAAACCTAAACGATACAGTAATCTATTTTCTATTTACTTCTTTCTTCCTTCACATTACCTGGTCATAAAACGATGGGTCGTACTTTACGCGCAAACTTTGCTTTAATTGTCCCCTGGGGAAGAATCACACTGCATTTTCGCTATCGCCGATCCCCGTATATTCTTTTTTCACAATATATTGTACAATGAATTGTATTTCCCCTGTGTGGACTCGCTGTCATCGTCCCTTGTGAGATTTCCTTTTTCTTTGTCTATTAAAGAAGTTAACTAATCGGTGCGGAATAAGTCACTGTAATATGCTTAACAAGAATTCTGAAGCTTTGGGGTGGGGTTATTACAGGAGGTAAAAAAACAGAAACGCTGGCTTCACAGATGTGGTCTCCTTTGAACCTCAATCATTGCCTTCAATATTTTATGATAAAAAAGAAATAAAGTAAAAATATGAAACAATAAAAACAAGCCTAAAATGAATAACGAACAGGTAAACATGGGGTAAATAGGAAAATGCACTATTAATCAGGAAGGGCAAGAAAATAATTGTCGACTGTACCATCGCCATAGGAAGAATACACATTTCACGACCGTGCAGATGAAGCAGCCCGAACTGCTCATGATGATGCCCCTTGTGTAGCTATACCATTATCAAGAACAGACGCCGCTGCAAGGCTTCGATCACTTGCACGAGAAGTGACACTCGCTCAGTGGAATTCACCGACATTCACCAATGTCCGCCTTCATAATTTGGACCCACACCTACAGCTCCGTCTTCCATCAGGAATAACCAGAGCAGAGGAGACACTTTTGTGCCGTCTGTGGATTGGGGTGGCCTTTACGAATGCTTATTTGTTTCGAATCGGAACGGCCAGAAGCCCGACATGTGACAACTGTGGCTTCGCAGAGACTTTCTCCCATCTTCTCTGCGAGTATCCCCGCTTCAGCGTGCCATAAAAAAAACTGTCAAAAGCTTTAGATAGAATAGACAATCGCCAATTGTCGGAAGAAAGGGTATTAGGACACTGGCCGAGACCGTCCTCTGCACGCAAGGCACTGAGAGCGTTGTTGCGCTTTCTGCGGGCAAGTGGTCTTAGAGACAGACTGTAAACAGCGTCGTGGATCGTCTGATGAACTTCTTCTCTCTTTTTTACGTCTCTTTTCTCTCATCCTTTATCCCCCTTACTCCTTCCTCAGTACAGGGTAGCCAGCCGGTCTGAGAACTGGCTAACCTCCCTGTCCTTCCTCATTTATTCCTCCTCCTCCTCCTCACTCGTGTATTACTAAGAGAATGTATTATAATACTCCTATAAATTCTGGAATAAATTACAGCCTCGTTCCCTTTGAGCAGTATAATTTCCTTTGTTTATTGTTTGTCGAGGTGGTGCCAATTTTTTTGTACAAGTAAATTTGTTTATGGGCTATATCTGCTGAAAGGATTCGTGCAATAATTCAACCTTGTAATAATCTACATATAAACACTTGTGGGTATTTTTTTCCCAAATAGAATTCAGGCGGTTCTTTCATTTATAGTTTTGTGTAACCATCTGAACACAATCATGCACGTGTTACATCTTTAGCTTGTCATATTTTGCATTAGGAAATTTATTTCCTAGATAATGTTTACAGCGAGCAGCCGAAGGGCAATGAACTGTTTAGCATGGCAACTAAAAAAAAAACATATTGAGTAACATTTAGGGAAACTTCAAAGCTTCGCCTTCAAGCGTTGAACGCGACAGTTATGTCTTCTTCCTAGTGCGTACTTCGTAGTGCATGAAACCTTTTAGAACTTGCTATACCCAATAAGTGGCCTTAAGGAAACAGGCGCAGTAGCGTGTGTGCCTTTTGTAGTGGGTGACCGGCTTTAAATCACGAAGTCATTATCATAATCACATGTTGTGATGCCCGCTGGCCATGGACGCTTGCACCACGCATTATTGCCGCAATATTTCATGTTGTATTGGGAAGGACGTATACAGGACGCGTATGTTTGTAAAACATGAAAGTTACTTTCACTGCAATTTCAAGCAGAGGAAGTTATTTTCACTGCATTCACAAGCAGACGCGTGGCCATGTGGTGGAACATTCGTTTGCCCCACAAACGACCCGGGTTAGATCCCCACTCGGACCCAAACAAACCAAGTTCGATTCCCACTCTACCCAAGATTTTTTATAATTTATTTTATTTGCATGAGATCGATTTTTCGGCCACGCATAAGATTACGTTCCGCTAACAAAAAAATATGCTTACACCGACTCCGACGCCGCAATTTTTCCGAAACGAGTTCTTTAGCACAATCGCGATCATACAGTGGCATTGGCGCGTTACTTTGGGGAGTGTTTATGGAAATGCAAGGCGTAAAAGTTTCACATAGTATTTTCGAGTCACTCGCAGTGCAGGGCAAGCGTCTGAAGGAATGTGACAAAGAAAACGCATGGAGGTCAGTGAATATTATGGATTCAAAAACGATCCATCATGCTTTCTGGAAATGATTATTAATTTAGAAAGCAATACTGACCAGCGCTTGTAGCCAGCCTTTTCGAACATGGTGGAACTTTACGAGGTTTCTATTTGCCAGAACACATAAAAAATTTGGGAGGGCCACTGCAGTGCGAAGACCGCAAATCGCTTCGACCACCTAGGCTCTAAGAGTATGACGATTGACTTCACGAGAAGCGACTATAAGGCTGCAGCGATAAGGAGCAAATAAAAGAATATAAAAGAAAGAAACAAAGTAAAAGACACAGGGTTCCATAGGTTTACGCCTAAGACAACTCTGGGGTGAAAGTTATTTTTTTTCGTCACATTCGCTCGCACTGATCCCTCACCCTGTTCTCCCCGAAAGGATTTTTCACTTAATTCCGGGTCAATTAGGCTTTGACTAAGCGAAGACACCATCGTCATGCGATGAACGTTATGTGACCTCAATCTGACATCATCGCGTAACGTTAGAACGCGTAAGTGATGATTTTTGCATCATTGTTGATGCCTGCGGCATTGTCCCATTCCGCGTTTGATACGACATTCGTGACTTTTGCCCTGAAAAAAAAAAAATCACAGCATATCCATGGAGTGCATGATGTTGAGTGGGGCGAAGCGTTCATCTGGCCGTGAGTCCGGCTGTGCGTACATCTACCGGTAAGTTCGTGCTTCTATCCGTCATTCCGTCCGTGCATCCGTTCATGCATCCAAACATCTGTGCATCCATCCATGCGTCCGTCATTGCATGCGTTTATTCATTCGTGCGTCCATCAGTGCATCTATCTGTCTGTCCACCTGTCTATCCACCCGTCCGTCCATCTTGCGAACACTCCAAGTGCCACCATCTCGCATCTTCTCACCATATATTCAGCATATAGAAGTACCGCCATCCAGCGTATATACCAAGACCTAAACAAGAGGTGGCACTCGTGAACTTTCTTACGGCCTGCGCTTTGTGTCTTTATACTTCCCACCTTTCACCGCCTCTAATTCATGGCACTCTCGCTAAATCTCGCTAAAACCAAAGAGGTTACACCCAGCGAGTTTAACGTGGCAACCCTTTCTGGGCAATTAGTGCTCAAAGTGCTCAAAGGGCGTGCTTTTGATACTAGTTTTTTTTTAGTAAGCAGCGAACTTGAGGCAAGTTTTATTGGAGAGTAAGTCACCAACACTCGTATATTTAGGTTATTTATTCAGAAACAACTATCTATTTATGACTAATGTGGACGGGCCTCCTGCTAAATTTAAATGAATGCGCACGGGCCGCTCCTCTAGTCCGGCCATGGGGGTGACTACTACTACTACTACTACTACTACTACTACTACTACTACTACTACTAATACTACTACTACTGCTACTACTAGTACTACTACTACTACTACTACTACTACTACTACTACTACTACTAATACTACTACTACTGCTACTACTAGTACTACTACTACTACTACTACTACTACTACTACTACTACATACGTCGCGGACGCACAACCAACGGCTTAAGAAGCTTGGCCCCAAAAAGCCGGGCCCGGTTCAACGATCATCCTCTCACCCCAGCTACTGGAGCTGCTATCTTGCTTGCTAGGCGTCTGTCACCAAGCCCACGCAGGCCGATTCGCTCGGAGGATTTCAAGCTGGACGGTCGTGCCCTCGCGATCTCCGACGACAGCGTAGCTCCCGCAGACTTGTTCGCCTTCCACGGTCTTCAGACGCCGCGTAGCTCTCGCATTGTGGTGCCCCGCCCTTGGACTGGTTCGACCGGATCCCCACGTTCCTATCTTCTTCTATTTTTCGTCGCTTGCCTCTCGATTTCTTCATCTATTTCTTCTATACTTTTTATCCCTCCTTCCCGCCACCCCTATAAGGCACTGCGCCGTGTCGCCGCTCAGGCATACAGAAATTAGGTGCCTTTTTCTTCTCCCTCTACAACCACAACCACCACCAGGCAGGCCTGTTGAGTGGTCAGCTTCGGTCGATGCACGGAGATCATGAAAAATTTCTCTGTACTGCAAAAGACCCTAAATGAATAGAAAGCTTGACAAGTGACCACGAAGCATAAATGGTACGATAAAGCAAAGTGTTGGAGACGAATAAAGGGACGACTACCTCGAAGACAATGAGAAAGCGTTGCAACAAATAAAAAAGGAGTGACATGAAGAAGAAGGAGAAATTTTCGAAATGAGACATGGAGTAATGTAATCAAAAGTTGATTAGAATGCAAATAAGAGGAAGAGACGAAGTAGTGGGACTCATGTTCAGAATTCCCAGATGTGATTATTCGGAGCATCGCTTTGCCTCCGACAAGGACCGAGGTCAGCTCGGTTGTTGTATTACTCTCCGAACATTTAGCGTAATTGCAATCTGTCGCATAGGTCTGCTAGGTTATATTCCTGATGGAGGAGACGAAGAGGCAGATGGGAATCACGGTGAGGAGAGATGCTTGTCCTCTCGCCTTCCCCGCGCACACAGTAAAAACTCGAGTCAGTGCTATGTACTACTCCGTTTAGAACGGAAAGCAAGAAGAAGCAACGGTCTCGAATTGCTGCCACTGCTCTATACTTAATGCTTAGTGCGTCACGCCGCGGTTCTTCTATCAGCCAACACCCCGACCCGTAAAAGAGATCTGGGGCGGTATCCCTCCTTCTCTCTCGCTTGATAACTCTTGTCGCGAGCGTGGAGGACTGGAGGACTCTTTGACAGGGCTTCACAGGGTTGGAGCTTCGAGCACGCGACGTCGCGTCCTTTTTTTACGTATGCGCGTCTAGTTAATTGGGTGGAAGGACTTTACATGCAGTGCGTTGCATAACATAATGTTTTTAGGGGCGAAGCTCTTTAAAGCGGCGCCTGTTCGTCCCTCGTAGTAGTAGTAGTAGTCGTAGTGTGTAACCAGTCTTAGATTTTGACCTCAAAGGTGGTGCCGGTGGGAGATTTCTTCTGTGCGTTGTTGAACAATAAAAAAAAATCGCGGGGTGCGCGTTGACTAAAAGCCCAATTCTCCTGTCTCTCAGTACCCCTTAGCAGCCATTGGCATGTACATTGAGCACTATCTGACAAGAAAGGGTTGCTACGTTATACTCGCTGGGTGTAACCTCCTTGGTTTTAGAAAGGTTTAGCGAGCATTGGGCCGCAGTGCCATGAAAACAGGGAATCAGTATATACGATGAACTCGAGGTGGTTAAAGGTGGGAAGTAGACACGAAGCACAAGCCGTAAAAAAGTGTGTGTGTGCCTCCTCTCGTTCAGTCCTTGGAATGTCCGCTGGATGACGGTGCTTCTATATGAGGAATATATGATGAAAAGATGTGAGATGGTAGTACTTGATGTGATGAATAGGTGGACGAACGGACACACAGGCAGATGCATAGACGGACGCACGGATGGCTGCATGGACGGATGGATGCATGGACGGACGCAGGAGCAGATGCATGGACGAGCGCAGGGATGAACGTACAGATGTACGTGCGGACGCACAAACAGACGCACGCACGGATGGGTGGATGGACGCACGGGCGGCCACACAGACGCACGCATGGATGGACGAAAGTAAGAACGAATGGACGGACGGATGCTTCGCCCCACTCTCCATCGTTCACTCCGTGGATATGCTGCCATTTTTTTGTGAATCTTCTAGCTCAGCAAGCAAACAATAAAGAGTAGATCATTGCTACTACAATTCGCAGTACCTGTCCGACTTCAGAATAACCGTAGTAGAAATTGCCAGCGACAAAATATAAAGCACCATCGTACCGCCAAAGTGAGGCCGACTGAACGATGAGATGGGCTGGCTGCGTGGACATCCCCCAAACGACAGTTACAACGGATGCCGCATGGTGACGCCACCATCTGTGAAAGTTGAGAATTGCATATCGTAGACACCCCTGGTTTTAGAGACCAGCTGCGCGTAATAGCATTCACTCGTCCCTCTCAGCCAAGACTATATCTCTCGTTATAGTGAAGGCTACAGCTCACTCCTATAGTCTTTTTGTGTGATTTATTTCTTTTCTTTTTCTCAAAAACATTTCTTCTCATATAAACAGTGCTCCTTTTAGAAACTGCGTTGCATTCTTTACCCCGCCTTTGTGAAGGCGAAGCACGAGCGTCAGTATTTATACTTCTCGAGTTTGTAGCAAGTTATAAAGCGCATAAAGCCGAATTCACAGCTCATTTCATTTGAAACTGTTGTTATTCATAGATTATAACAGCGAACGCTGCAATCACTCCTCACCGTTGACATTGACCAACAGGCTTCGGTAAGGACATGCCTGACCTCCATGTTGGAATTAATGTTTTTGCACGAAGAATTGTTGTCGTAAGAACGATATTGTGAATATGTTCCAAAATTTTTCATTAAAAAAACAGACAAAATTTATTTGAAGTATCTCTATACTCGCGAACAACTTTTCTTTCCAACGAAAGGAAAGCTACGGGGGTGGAGCTTGTGCACATGTATTTTCACCTAGGCTGGGGTGCTTGTAGCCCAACCGCGCTAAACACCTCCGGAATATGCCAATAAATTTTTTATTCACTCACTACGCGGTGTAGTCTGGTTTAGCACGCGTCTCGTACCACTGTGAAAAGTGATGACTTCATCCAATCAGCGTTGAATTTCGAAGTATACGCCGCTCAGCGTTTCAGGTACGGGAAAAAGGGGCGACTTTCTTATGCGTTAGAAATGCAGAGTGTGTTTATAAAAAGTGGTTAACGATTTATAGTAGTAGGTACTCTACTATGGAAGAGCATAAAGCCATCCCGTAGGCCTCTTGCACTGCCTCTTGAACTAACGCACGGTTTCGCTAAACCTTGCTAAACCCAAAGAGGTTACGTAAATTCACAGTGTGTTTAGAGAAACTTGTTAACGATTTAGAGTAGTTGGTACTCTACTATGGGAGAGTGCACATACGTTGTGGGTAAAGCCTGAGAAGAAACCTAAAATGAATGCGAATATATCTGTGATGTGTGCGGCGAGGTGCGTACATAAGCTAAAAAAAGAGACTCAGTTGTGAAACTACAGTAATTATAGGTAGAATACACGTAATTTGGTACTGTAGTCTTCACTTCATTGTCAAGAAAAGTTGTTCGCGAGTATAGTTAGTGCACAAGTCTTTCCTTTAGGTCAGATTTAAGATCTGTGAGAACAGTGTTTTGAAGACATTCGCAACAGGAATAAAATAAAAAAAAACACTGGAATCGATGAGTAAAACCATTCTACGTTTCTGATGGCTACTTTATCTTGCAGACTTTTCCTAAATTTGTCTCTATAAAAATGAAATGTGACTTATTCTGCCGACGAATTCATGAGGTGTTCTTGCGTGAAGAATTGTTCATTCTTGGAGGCCTGATTTAGATCCGACGTAAGAAGTGTCCAAAGCTACACAATTTCTGAGATTGTTCTTTCGCAAAAACAATAAAAAAACACCTTTGAACATAACAAGTGCGCTAAAATAATGTAATGCTTCTATCCATAACTTTTTCTTTTCTTTGCGCCTTGCGTAGATTGCCATATAGGACTGCTCCATATTTATCATCAAGGATGCGCCAGTGAAAAGTGGTGATGAATAGCCGAAGGAATAGCATCGAGCAGAAGGAGACCGTATATTATCGCCATCCGCACCTGACAGGGCGGACTAGCTTCCCTGTCCCACAAGAGTGAGTAACAAGCTGAGAGGATACAAGAGAAAGGTGTATATCAATATATATGAATCAGAGCAATGAATTTTGCTTTGCTGTTTCAATCCTCGGAAGGATAATAAGAAAGTGCGCGAGCTGAACAGGAAGGACAAAAACAAGCAAAGCGCTTTGTAACACGTTCTACACGGCCCGTTTGTTCCCGTGAGGATGGAAATGTCTTGCGATGCAGCGGTTGCAACTGGTCCGCTATGCAACAGCCACTGTCCTTCTTTTGCAGCCTTCCCTGACTAACCAGTGTGAGCCAATCCATGCAACAAATTTCGACTTGACCAGCGATTTGCCTGCTTAGTGTACGCGAGTCCAGTGCATCAGGGCATGTATGACGTGACTGCGTTTTAGATTCTATTATATGCCTGACTATTGTGTTACAGTATCTGTAGTATCGTTGGCCAAAACTGCGACGTGTATATGAGGCCCACAGGACTGGAGGGCTGCAGAAGTCCCCCCCCCCTCTCCGGTGCTCTTTTTGGTGGAGTGAAATCACAAAGTACGTGGCCATCTAGCCTTTCATCTCCATTGAAATGTCAGAGCCGTGGCGGTATCGAGACCCTTGACGACGGGAAAACCGCACTGTACACTGGGTACTGATATATCGTGTGAAATCGCTTCATCATCGTACAGGATGAAGCTTTTATTTTACGTACTGTGTTAGATGGTCCGTGTTATGACGCAAGCACTCAGTAATAAATTGTATGTGTAGTTGTAACCCAGCAGGAGAATACTTTAAAATGAAGCTAGCCAAGACAACTCAAGCAAGTGCATTCTCTTGTTGAGATGTCAACGGAATTTTAGAGGAGCTGTCTGTAGCACGCCAAGTTTGCACTTACACAGCCGCTGGACAAAAAACAAGTGAACGTGGTACTTATAGGTTCCACATAAAAGCATAAAAAGCACGTCAGCATTGCGCACTCATGCAAGAACAACACGCGTGCATGAACTCCTTTTCCACAGTGCTATTATATATATATATATATATATATATATATATATATATATATATATATATATATATATATATTTCGGGTGTCTACCTGCTGAGGTTGTGCACACTTTGTCTTCTTGCGTTTCGCAAAATCACCCCGCATTTCGCAAGCTCCTTAAAATGACAGTCTCATGATTACTGAAATCACAAAGCTGGATGCACACGTATACAAAAGTTTAGAGATTAGTAGTTCTAGGTGGATACGCTAGTCACCACACAAAATTGCAATATAATATTCTTTTACGTATGAATAGCATCACCAATACAATCCTTGGACAAATGCAAAACGGTGGTAGCTGCTGTCCTCGATCAATTTTTTTGTGAGACTAGTACAGCAAATGTCTCGGTTAAGAGCTGTACACCCATTCCATTTCTTTTTCTTCGATCTTCTTCCGTTCTTATCCCCCGGACTGGGTTTGAGCCAGAAACTTGAGATCTAAATCTACATCCACATGGACATCTACATAAAAGATCTGCTTATCTGAATGCGCCCTGACATAAGCGAGTTTAGATTTTTGAACAACTCTATTCGCGATACCACCAGCCGATACTTAGACAGTGGATCCCACTGTCGCAACTGTGGGAGAGATGCTTGGTTGTCTCTTCTCCGTGGCAACGTCATGCCAGGAATAATGAAAGGATTATGAAGTACCACGACTCTTCACTGAACGCTTTCACTTCGACATAGGTACATACATGTCGACCAGAAAAAAAATTCAGGCTAATGTGTTCTGTTTGGCATTGTGCTGATGACTACACATAATTATTCTGACATTTGTTATGCCATTTTTGTGCACAAGTAATAAAATTTTGAAACAACAAGTTAAGACTACTTCATTCTATTAGACATATTCGAATTCTCCTTAATTAAAAAAAATGGCAGCAGATACACGAAGTGAATGATGGAGAGCGAGGCGAAGCATCCGTCCGTCAGTTCGTTCTTGCTTCCGTCCGTCCATGCGTCCGTCTGTGTGACCGTCCATGCGTCCATCCACCCGTCCGCGCATGCATCTGTCCGTGCATCCGCACGCCCATCCGTGCATCCATCCCTGGGTTCGTCCATGCGTCCGCCCCTGCGTTCGTCCAAGCGTCCATCAATCCGTGCAGCCATCCGTGCGTCCGTCCATGCATCTGTCTGTGTGTCCATACGTCCATCTAGTCAACATTCCAAGTACCACCATCTCGCATCTTTTCATCATATGTTCCGCATATAGAAGCACCGCCATTCAGTGGACATTCCAAGAACTAAACAAAAGGTGGCACACGCACACTTTCTTACGGCTTGCGCTTCGTGTCTACGTTCCACCTCTAACCACCTCGAGATCATGGTATATACTAGTTCACTGTATTCATGGCACTGCGGCCCAACACTCGCTAAACCTTTCTAAAACCAAGGAGGTTACGCCCAGTGAGTATTACGTAGCAACCCTTCCTTGTCAGATAATGCTCAATGTACACGCAAATGGCTGCTAATGAATAATGAGAGACAGGAGAATTCGGCTTTTAGTTAACGCGCACGCTGCGAATTTTTTTATTCTTCAACAACGCACAGGAGAAATCTCCCACCGGCACCGCCTTGCAGGTCAAAGCGTAAGACATGTTACGCACTACTACAAGGGACTAACGGGTGCCACTTTAAAAAGTTTCGCCCCTAAAAAATGTGAGAAAAATAAGACACGTATACTGCATATAATAGTCCGCCACCACTTTTAAGTTTTTACATCTTACGCACAGTCAGTGTGTGTGCATACGTGTAGTAAACAACATGGATTCACGCCGGAAACTTGCGCGACAGCGTCATCCAACAAATACAAGTCAGATTTACTATGTCATAATCCTTATGTTCAAGGGTATTGTGCGCGTACTCCTATGTATTGGCTCCAATGCTAGCACTAAATTCAAAGAGGAATGAGCTGAGACATCGCCTATACCAAGCGAACCTATGCAAGTGCAAATATTGTTTAGAAACTGAGCACTGTTTCAGCGTCGTTAGACTAGAGAGATGAAAGAAGATTCAGGACATGGAGCTCAACCAGAACAAGAATGAATTTTGCATCCCGTCACAACATTGCGCCCGATGTGAGTAAAAATTCAAGGAAAGCATAATAGGTGAAACAATGCACATGCACTAAAGCACAACAAAGCACGATGCATGTAAGTAGTACGTCCAGTTAACCATAACTCAACCTGAGAATGTGCTGACTTATTTGTTTTTTTTTGCTTAACTGAGAACGGAAATAACAACTATGCGCAGCCAGCACACAGTTTTGACGTAGAGATTTTACTATCATAGTCATCAGATTGTAAATTTAAAAATGGAAATTGTATTTCATAGTACTGATTGCATTGGGTTTAGTCTAAGCTCTTCATGTCACACTGGTACCATGTCGAATACCGCTGAACATTTTGCAGCTGGTCAGGGCCGCGGATCAACAGTCTCTTCATTCAAGTATGAGGCTTCAGAATAATTTTTATCTCTCTCTTTCGAGCTTGCTCGTAAAAGGTCTTGTGCTCAAAATACTATGGATACCCCGTAAAACTCATCAATTGACAAGGAGAAGGAAAGCTAAAAAGTAATTATCAGGTGGATCATCACAATCGAGAAGAAGTGAAAAAGCAAGTTCACTTGCGATAAATAAGTAAAGGGGAGTGAATGATGTCTGGTAAAGCCCACATCTACAAACTCAGCCCGTAACTCACGTAAACGACTTTGGGGGTGGCGAGCCTTAACCGCTTACCAAGGAGATTGCATTTCTGCCGTCCAACCATGCGGAGTAAAATGGAGACCCACTAGAGGCATCCATTTCCGGAGCTCATACCTCGCCTCAAAAGCTGCACTCCAGGGCATCTTGCCGTATAAGGCTGAAGGCAAAACAGAAAATCAAACGGCAATGCTTACTACGCTAAATGCACAAGCACGTCAGACAGACACACACATAACAGCACACACGGTAAGAGGATGTTAGAAGATTGTCCTCTTCATTGTCATGCAGAACACCATGGCATCCTTGCTGCCATTGTTTTGTCATCGTTCGGCTTCGGTATTTTGGTTTATTTTCCGGTGTCCTGACCCTGGATGCACAGGCGAAGGCAGTGGCCTAGCCCAGCGAGTATATGGCAAAAATGAGCAATGCAGATAAACTGAAATACTCCATATGCATAGAGATTACCCGCATATCGATTCCCAGTCCTATGGCACAGTCAGTGTAATCCAACTTTTCCCGTGAAATCCATAGCGTCACAGTATAAGTGTGGCTCGGGGTGTGTAAGTTGTTTTGGTATGAAGTTCTGTTGTACTTTTTATATTTTTTGACGCTCATATCATTTTCTATTGTCCCCTTAAGTTTAACATCAGTTTGAAATCTTTGGACTCATGCTCAAGTCATCTGCGCGAAGCTGTTTGAAACTTTGAGCGATACTTTCTCGAACAAATATGAAATAAAACAACGAGAACTTGGAAAACGCTGGACCATCAGAACCAAAAGCCACTTCCCTCGCACTGGCTTCACGTAAATACGTACAAGCTTCTCAGAAAAGACGTGTTGTAAACAAACAAAAAAAAGACGTTGGGTTTCATGTTCAAACATAGCCAGTGGCATATAGTGGGCCAAACGAAAGGGTTGGCGGAATTCATTAAGAGGACTTTCAAAAAATTCAATGAAAATAAAACAAGAAACTAGGAAGAAAGTGCCAACTTCTGTGAAAAACATTCTATGAGAGGCGCATGTTTCCGTTTGTGAGCTTTCATGAATTCTGGTTTAAAGGATGTCCCTACATGCGCATAGATAGTTATGCTCATCATGCTTATCTCCTCGCATCTAATGACACTCTATCTTGTTATAAGATTGATGATACTGCATATTTTACTTTGTGCCCAAGGAAATTTTAATATCGCACAATTATATTCTGATTCTCGGTTTTTTTATTGTTAGTAAGTTGGTTTCTTGGGTTGTTTTACACTCATCTCTTTTTTTTCTCACAGTGTACTTTTAAGTTTTTTGGGAAAAATACTTAAGTGCAAGTGGGAGATGGCCATCATAAACATGTGCCGTTGGTTCTGTAGCGGCTTTCCCGTAGTAATTTTTCAAAACACTAATGATTTCTGACAGCATACACGACAGGGGGCGTGCGAGAAGTCAGACGGGGTGAATTAGGGTTCTCCCGTACACAGGCGGTGAATCGTAGACGTGTTTTTTGTTATGCGTGCGAATACGTCATTATGGTGCACTAGGCAACGGGTGTTCCTACGACGTGAGCCGTCATTCACAAGATTCAACTTAGAGTCACGGCCACTATGTTCGCTTCACTTTTACGAGAATTTTTTTCTCCTTGTTTTGTTTCTTCGGGAGACTAGAAGCTGCAATATGGGGATTGTAGCCTTGATATTGTACCTTATAAAAATGCGATGACTCATCCGTATCATACAGTACGCAGACACCACTTGTCTATAGACGAGCAATATCTGCGTACCACATGAAATGATATACAGCTGCCGCGATGCACAGATGACCTGCTGTAATTACAGGAAACAGCCCGATAAAGTATATTCCGTAAATGACAACTGATGCTCCGGAACGTGGATGAGTTGTAAGAGGTCAGTAGTATAGTTAAAGTTCGTCGTTTCGGGCGTTGATGAAGTGTGAAAGAAGCAGCCTACTTGGCTGTACGCGTAAGTAAGCCCTGGTAGAAGAAACGGCTTCTGATGCAGTTTCATGTCTTGGGAAAACACAACTTATGAATTGTTGTGAAAACCGAACAAATACAAGCCGTGAAAACTCAACCAGTTGATGTGTCGTCATGGAGTGCTTAGAGAGTTTGTGTGCGCAGTGAATGGAGAAGAACATTGACGCATAAAGCCATGAACCACCAAGTTTCTGTTTATGGCCTTCCAATTCGTCAATTCAATAATAAGAATAAGACCAGGTTTACTATGTCAAACAATTTTTGTTACCAAAAGTCGTGACGAGTAACGGCACAAACTGCTTGTTTCAGCTCAATCTACATTCAGAACGATCTCAGCCCAGAATTAAAAACGTTACCATTGCACGAGTTCCGTTCATTTTTGAAAATACATTTGCTCTCATCAATTGATTGGCCTATCATTCCGTTCCTGCTTTGCGTGTATTGATGTTATGCCTTGTGATGTTTTTTTCCCTCATACCTGCTTTCATCACAATAATTGGTGTAAGAATTCGTTGTTGTATTGACAATATTGAAGTTCTTTTATTTACATATATGGACATATATTACCTACATGTGTGTATATACGTGTTTTTTTTATCATATTTGTGAACTTGTATTCAATTAATTTCCGCGCTTACTAATTTTTGTAGAATTTCGTTCGGAGGCCTTCACACAGTTTTTACCTTGGGCGCCCTTCTGAAAATGTAGCATTCTCAGATATATATGTATAAAAATGACTTTGATGTATTTTTCAGCGAGAATTTTTATGTAAATCAGCGTTCCTTTCCACGGATGAATGACCACACAGTACGTCAATGGATAGATTTATCTAATAAAACGATCTTGAAACTGGCACCTACCGATGCCTATCAATAGCGTGTGTATATATGCAGCGCATTGTCTTTAGCTTCGAATACCTTTGCTGACGACATTGACTGAAAATAGGCGGAAAAGACGTTCCTCTTTTGATATACGTTGATGCGGTTACAATAGCGTAAATTACACTCGCACGAGGTGAATGACACGCAGCTTTTGGAAGATATAGTGACTAAGCCACGGCCAGTGGTGATAATGTGAGACAATATGATGCCAAGGTCAACTTAGTAGCAAATAGGGTGCGTTGTCGGAGATGAAAGTGGCAGAGGGCAATGACAAAGAGTTTCGGCATCTTGGTGCCGTGCTGTTTGCTAGACACTACGTCTCTTGCAAACGAAGTATTCAATGACCGATGCGTCTAGACAAGTTAGCGATGAGAGCTGTAAAAAGATCAAAACATCAACGACCATCTTCGACGTCATAGTTGCCCACCGCTGTTGTCACCGCCATTTTCAGCGGTGTCCGAAAGTTCTATCCAGCAAAATAAAAAGAAAATAAAACAGGATACATGAGGGAACGGGGTTCCAACCAGCGGCCCGTTCCATGACAGCGATGTATTACACCAGAGAGCCTTGTCGTTGCTTGAAAGTCCTTGGCAAAGATGACCCTATACAGCCTTCGCGTTGGGAAGGAGCCACGTTAACATATTAACGTATAGCATAGAAATATAGAAGAGCAAAATTGCAGCGAGGTGTTACAAACTGTGAATTTCGTAACAAGTGAGTCATTCAATGCTTCTTTCCCAGTACAAAAGGTTCAGCCGTAATTATTTATTGCCATAAGCCACAACATTCACAAAATGCTCATAATGCTATACAAGTATCTCGAAGGTACCAATGCTTACTTCTAAAGGATGCCCCACTGCTCTCCCATAGTTGAGTACGAAGTACTCGGAATTGTTTTTTCCTAACACTTCGCAGAGTAATGGCATATTGCGTTCTTTTATAATTCACAAAAGCTGTGATAATGTATAGCGTAGTGGCCACCTCGAAAGCGAAATTGTATTGGTTGCCAAGGAAGGTCATCAAGCCGCCATAGTTCATTTCCACTAAACATACATAAAGTTATCGCTCTCTCCCACAAACACACTTAAAATGTGCGTAATATATCGAGGTTGGAGAGTGAAATAAGCCCGTGCTGGCAACGTACGACTGCGCTCATGCATGTATACACTACAACACTGCGTTTCAGCCACATGGAAAGCGGAGGTTTGTAGCTTGAGTCGCGAACGCGCGCAGGCCTTCCACGCCCCGCTGGACTTTTGGGGGCGAAGCTCCTTATAGTGGCACCCGTTCGTCCCTCATAGTCGTAGTCGTAGTCGTAGTGTGTAACCAGTCTTACGCTTCGACCTCCAAGGTGGTGCCGGTGGGAGATTTCTCCTGTGGGTTGTTGAACTGTGGGTTGAGCTGTGGGTTGTTGTTTATTGTTGAACAATAAAAAAAAATTCGCAGCGTGCGCGTTAACTAAAAGCCGAATTCTTCTGTCTCCCATTCCCCATTAGCAGCCATTGGCATGTTCCAGTAGGAAACGTTAGTAGAAGTAGAAGTGTTAAGAACCGACCTATTCTGTCTCTCATTCCCAGTAGCAGCCATTGTTTATCGCCAAGGTAGTGCCTGGTGACATTTCTCCTGTACGTGATTAAACGATAAAAAATTTTTGTTCAAAATGCCATGTACTCGGCACACCGTCGGCAGGCAGAGCCACACGCTACGGAGCCATCAGCAAGCTTTGCATCTGTGGCAAAGAGTTCGCTGCTAGTGCTTATGAAGCCGCCCCGGAAAACACTTATAAGGCCTGATTAGGAACACTTCCAAGGATGAGAGCCCAGCGGACATTGTTAATAACTTAGTGACGCAACGCAACCCCGGAGTGCTGCACGCTAAGCGCATGGGCACCACAGACAACATAATCATATTGTTTGACGGCTTCCACGTACCCAGACACGTTTACTATGAACCTATTCTTGTCAGATGCTCCCTGTACAGGAAGCACATCGACGTGTGCCATGAGTGTGGCAGGCTGGGACATCGCTCTGACGTGTGCCCCAACCCGCACGACAAGACATGCCGGGGCTGTGGCAGCAACAACCCGCCGTCTGACCATCGATGTGAGCCGCGGTGTCTACTGTGCGGCAAAGGCCACCTCACAGGAGACTGCAGCTGCAAAGCGAGATACAAGACTCCATACATAGTCAAGCGTCGCCAACTAGAGCGAAGACGTCGAGAAGAAGAGGAAGCGGCCGAGGTGTACGGCAGCACATACAACAGCAGCATCGGCACAGGAGGCAACGCAGGTCACTACGGTCATCATTCATCGTTTGATAATAATTCATGCAACGCCAGCCCAACAAGACGTTCGACTAGCCGAGACGCGAGAGGCGGCAGGGGGAAACGCCGGTCCCGTTCTCGCAGCCGGACACCGACGCCGAGAAGCACGTCGAAGACGCGTGGTGGTGCCGATCCAGGCACCGCCGCCTTTAACCAAGGCACACAAATTCTGCAGCACCAGACGCGGCGGCAGCCGCAACAAGGGCACATGAGCACTGGGCAACAGGTGAGATGGGCGGATGTCGCCGCTTTTCCCGCCGGTGGCGTTGCTTCCACGGGTCGTTCTCTTGGTCCCGCCATCGATGGCGGTGGTGGGAGCGAGCTCGAGCAAGCAATAGAGCGAGCGCTAGAACAATACCTAGGACCGTTACAATCGATAATTTATGAGCTTAAACGCGAAAACGCTATCCTCAAAGCGGAAATTCCATGTTGAAAGGCGAGGCTTCACAATCGCAACCTTCGCAGCAACAGGTGACGCCGCTGCCACCTTCGTCGCTTAGGTCCTCGATTCCCACGTGACCCGAGGAGGTGGAGATGGACACGAACGATGAGAGCGGTTTGGCGGAAGAGGCAGACGGTGGAGACGACCGCCCGTGTATCGCGAAAAGAATTGCACTAGATCCTGCGAGACCCGAACCCCCCCGGCAAAGTGAAGGTTATGAGCAACTACAAAAACGCATCGATATTAAAGAAAACAGCCTCGATGAGCGTTTTGCAAACCCTGTGGCGCAGATGAATGACATGCTAAACAGTGCGATAACTAAACTGTCTGAGCAAATGGCTCAAATGCTCACCGCGCATGTGGCGCGTATAAAAAACATAGAAGCCCGACTGCCGCTAGCTGGGGGCAGACTGATTAGAACGATAAACAAGCCGTACGCTAGACAGCAACCGAGTCAACAACAGCAAAACACGCTGACAGACGCAGAGACACCGATTCAGCCGAACCCTAGTCGCCTTGACGGCGATGGGTTAAATTAAATGTGACCGTCACCATGGCTAGACACGCACATAATCGCACTCACACTAGCCAACAACATAATAAGATCTGGCAGTGGAACTGCCGGGTTCATAGGAGGAAACGGGGCAATCTAGAGCAATATATTCGCGGCCGCGCAACGAAACCTGATGTTATCATTTTACAGGAGACAAACTATCCGGCAAAACTTGCTGGTTACAAAGCCATAAACGTGGCAGCTATATACTGACAGCAGACAGAGAAAACAACGGGTGACATCCCGCTCGGCACATGGCGGCTCGGCAGGGGTGGCCGGGGGACGCCGGCGGCGGGGCGTTCAGCTCACGTCGTCGGTGCGCCTGCGGTCGCCACCGTCGCGCTCGCCGCCCCCGGCACCGGTCATTGCCGTGCTTGTTAGAAGTAACGTCACAGTAGCGCAGCGTGAACTTGAGTGTGCAATTGTACCACACGTTTTCGTAGAATTAATTCTTAGGCGTGGGCAAGGACTGTTTGTCCTTAACGTATACAGTAAACCCACGTTGCAGCACCGATTTGGGGAGCGGCTCCGGATGGCTAGCATGTTCGCCAACGAGGAACCTCTGCTAGTCGCGGGTGATTTTAATGCTCGCACGGGGCTTGGGGATACATGCGTGATACACCTAAAGGCAAACACCTTTGGGAAGACTCGCAAGACCTACGGCTTGAACTGGTCGCGAACCCCGCTGATCCAACACGCATGGGCAATAGCGTGAGTGCAGACACGCTGCCAGACCTTGCGTTCGTATCGAATGTTACCGCAGCGTCTTGGGAAAACATGCAAGAGGACTTGGGGAGTGACCACTCGCTTATAGAGGTTATAATTGACACGGGCCCGAGGGATCGTGGAGCATGTTAGAAAGGCAATGGCCGTAAACTTAACTAGTAAAGTGGGACGCGTTCCGGAAGAAACGAGAAGGAGGGTGTGGAGACGAGCCGATCACGAATATAAACGAATGGACTGCGACGCTCAATAGGAACGTAGATGCAGCAACGTGTGACATTCCTCCCGAGGCGAAGCTTGAAGTAATCTACAGCCGGCTGCTACATATGAGAAAAGCAAAGCAAGCCCTACCTAAAAGGTGGAAACGCCAAAGACACAACCGGGCATTGCGAAAACGCATGGCACAGTTAGACAGACAGATTGAGGAACACGCGTTGAAAGTATGTATGGTACAGTGGGAAAGTTGTGTAATGACTTGGAGAAGCAGATGCGTGGGGCGGGTGCTTGGCGTCTCTTTCGGCATCTGTTGGATACCGAGGAGACTCGGGTCGCTCAAGGCCATAAAACTCGGAGACTTGTTAAAGATTATGAAGGTGCGAATATCCTCGCCGCAATACGAGACCGTTACTTTAAGACGGAAGACAGCGTCCAACACCCTGATTACGATGGAGTTGCTAATGATAAATTAGACGCAGACTTTAGCGAGGCAGAAATTCGGGCAGTCCTTTTCAAACTTAACTGCCGGTCGGCGCCAGGACCAGACAGGGTTACCAACAAGGCTCTCCGAAACTTAGATGATGAGTCGATCTGCCGATTGGTAACTTACGTCAACGAGTGCTGGAGAGACGGCTCCCTTCCCGAAGCGTGGAGAAGAGCTCGAGTTGTCATGATACCTAACCAGGCAAGCATATTGCGTTTGATTCTCTGAGGCCAATTTCGCTTACGTCCTGTGCAGGAAAAGTCATGGAGCAAGGAGTTCTCATTAGGGTAACCGACTTTCTCGAAGACCGTGACGCATTCCCGCACACCATGCTGGGATTCCGCCGCGATCTCTCCGCACAGGATGCCCTACTTCAGCTAAAGCACCACATTTTTGACGACACTACGGGCTCCACCATGGCAATTCTCGGCCTGGATAATAAAAAGGCATTTGATACCGCCAAACACCAATCGATACTGAAACAAGTTGAGGCATTAGGTATAGGTTGAAAAATGCACAATTACATACGTGATTTTCTTGCAAGCAGGCGCGCAAGTATCGTGATCGCCGACCAAGAGTCACAAGATTTTGAAATGGGCTCGACGGGCACGCCACAAGGCTCCGTAATATAACCATTACTTTTTAATTCAGTGCTATTGGGGCTACCAGAGAAATTAATGGAAATACCCGGACTGTATCACAGTATATATACGCGGACGACATCACCCTTTGGGTTTTCAGAGGAGGTTGTGATGGTCACGTCGAGAGAACGCTACAGGCGGGAGTAGACAAAGTTCAGGAGTACTTGCAAGGAACGGGCCTCGAGTGTTCAGCAACCAAGTCTGAACTTTTAATCTACAATCCCACGAGCAGAGGCCGCAAAACCCGACGTGGCGAGGAAAGGGAATCCTTCAGAATACGTGTTTTGTTGGCAGACGGCACTTTCATACAACACGTAGACAAAACGCGAATTCTGGGTTTACACATATAGGCAAATGGCCATAATGGTGAGACTGTGCACCGACTCCGTCGTTCAGTAGACGACGCGATCAGACTTTTGCGTCGTATCACGAATAGACGTAACGGTCTGCGCGAACACTGCGAGATCCGTCTCGTGCAGGCCTACGCGATAAGCCGAAAAAATACGTTGCTCCTTACCTCAAGTGTATGGGCTCCGAAAAAGCAAAATCAACTGCATAATACGAAAGGCTTTTAAGAAAGCTAACGGCCTCCCGATGAACGCGAGTTCCGAAAGATTTATAGAGCTCGGACTTCACAACTCACTGGACGAGTTATTTGAGGCCCATGACGTTGCCCAATATACGAACGCTTAACCAAATCGAAGACGGGTCGACACATCCTTGAGTCGCTGGGCATCAGATATCACGCTCAGCAAAGAAAAAAGGTGAAGGTCCCTACCTCAGTCCGCGACCGCTTGATCGTTCCGCCGATTCCTAGGAATATGCACCCGACGCACCACATCGAACGGCGTAACGAGTGGCCTAGACGGCTTCAAAAGAAGTTTGGTAACAGTAAGGACGTGGTATACGTAGACGCCGCGATATATGGAGAAGGGAGAAGAGCCCACGCAACTGTGGTCGTTGACCATCAGGGCAAATGCCTCGCGAGCGTCACGATGATGACGGGACACACGGAGGTGGCCGAAGAAGCCGCGAAAGCCTTAGCACTCGCCGCAGCACCGAATGCAGAGATTGTGATAACCGACTCACAGGCGGTAGTCCGCAGTTTCGCGCACGGCCATGTCTCGCGGGATCATGATATGTGGGATTTAACGTCCCAAAACCACCATATGATTATGAGATACGCCGTAGTGGAGGGCTCCGGAAATTTCGACCACCTGGGGTTCTTTAACGTGCACCCAAGTTTGAGCACACGGCCCTACAACATTTCCGCCTCCACCGGAAACGCAGCCGCCGCAGCCGGGATTTGAACCCGCGACCAGCGGGTCAGCAGCCGAGTAACTTAGCCACTAGACCACCGCGGTGCGGTGGCCGTGTCTCGCGGGAAGCGGTGCGCATCCTTCAAATGTGCGGAGATGGCGACTCGACGTCGCGCTCAAAACCCAAATTCCCACGGTTTTCCTCCTATGGACCCCAGCACACACCAGCGTTCCGCTCATGGGGAACGAGGTGGCCCACGCCGTGGGGGGGGGGGGGGGGGGCGCTGCGAGCGCTCGATGGTGACAGACGCACTCCACATCGCCTCCGTAGATTTTCTGCTATTTCTGCGGACATCCACCTTGGTACCCCTGAAACTTGGATTTATCGTCACCGCCAAGTTCTCCGCTTCGCCTAGACAACACCTTCGTCCAGGTGGGTCAAGTTTTAACAACTTGAGGGACGTCCTTCACTCCCGGCTACAACGCCGCCTCGCTAAGGGCTCTCAGCCCGGCGATGGCGGCCGCTAACGTGGTTACGGGCTATGATCCTACCTCAAGCCAAATGCTGTCCATGGAGATTTCATCCTCCGAAAACACTATGCCATCAGAAGATGAATACCTCGACGACATGGTGAAACTGTGGCAACGCAAGCAAGCGAGAATCGAAGTCTGCGTCTCAACAACAACGAGACGCCACGGCGGGCCACCATTCCCCAGCCTTGCAAGGAACGCCGGCGCGCCATCCCTCCGGCGGTGTGCCTACCTCTGCTCCGTCCTCGCAGCCAGCGAAGCAACGCAAGTGGCGTCCGCGTCAAACTCCTCGCCTCTCTCGCGACGACTACATCGTAGTGCTGAAACCTCGCGTTCCCTGCGAAGCTACGCACATTTGTCCCGGCCGATCGCGCGGGCGACGCCATCCGCAGCTACCTCGGCGACCGGACTACGACGCAAATTCAAGTGTGGCCAATCTGGGAACAGAACATCTTGGTCTGTAGCACCACCATTTTGCCTATGGCAGAGCTACTCCTCGGGGACTTCCAGCTGCAAGTGGGCGATCAGCAGCTGCCCGTCCGAGGCCACGCCAAGGCACCAGGGGATACATGCAAGGGCGTCATCAATGTAAACCCTGCTGAAAGCCCGGAAAAGATAAAGTCTGAACTGTATTGGCCTCAAGGTACTATCCTTGCGGTCCGCAAACTCGGAGATTCCGCGGCGGCGGTGGTGACTTTTGAGGGCACGAAGTTACCCGGCTTCCTCTTCTACCACTGCGTCGCGACGTATATCCGCGCCTATAAGAAAACGGTCCCTGTATGCACCAAGTGCGGTACCATCGGTCATCGACCACCTCAGTGCCCTCACGCCGCTCCAACCCAGTGTGCCAAATGTGGAACCCCCGCACCTGCAGGTCTCAATGCCCACGACTGCCACCCCAAGTGCCTCCTCTGCCACGGCGCCCATGAGACTGGGACCAGTGGCTGCACGGCAAAATACCGAAAATATCGGAAACGCAAGCAGCCCTCAACATCTCCTCGAGGGACCACCTCATGTTCGTCACAGCCAGACAGCAGCACAAACCTGCATCATTCGGCTCCACCACTCCACGCCGACTCTCAAGCATTCCCACCGCTCGAAGCACCAGCGGTGGTACCTCAGGTGAGCAGTTGGGCAGGGAAAGCTGCTTCTAAGCCTCTCTCACCCCATTCTGTCGATCCTCCTTCTCCCGAACTTGCGGCCCTTCGCCAGCAAGTTGCGGCACTTCAAAAGCAAAATTCTCTTTTAACTAAACAACTCGAACTCTTAAATAAGCGACTGCAACCCCAACAACAGTGTACTGCAAGGCCATCCGGTATTGCCTCCTCTGTCCAGGCGGCTACGCCAGCTACGTCCAAGCTTAGTCCTTGCGCTAAGTCCACTCCCATTAAACCGCCGGTTCAAGCAGCCATGTGTACTCCAGCACTCGGAACTGGTGCCACTACTACTCCAGAAGCTCTTGAGGCTCCTGGGGCACCTCAGGTTCTCTTGCCCGCTAACCAAACTCTCCCTAGCGAAGAGCACACCCCGCGCGTAGAGGAACGCCTCACGCGTGTCGAAGCTTCGATTAATCACCTCCTCACCAGCTTCTCGGTCCAACGCATAGTAGTAGAGGTTACCCAGGCTATTCAAGCCTGGGCAATCACCCAGTTTCAACCCAAGGCATCGCGTTCCCGCTCCTGCTCGGTGAGCAGTGAGGGTACAGCTCCACGGCGTCGTCGTAAGGTGGCTACCACCGCCCCGCCGTCGGACAATCCGGCCTCCGTGCCCCTCCCTGCCTCTGAGGATTGCGAGCGGGACATGGAGGACCAAATATAAAACCTAGGACAGTCACGATGGCTACCAATCGTACGTCCCGTTCAAACATTGCGTCTAAATTCGAGATCATACAGTGGAACCCTGGAGGCTTCGGGAACAGGCGAAAGCGTTCACATCTTTCCCTTTTCCTCAGCTCACTTGGCTCTCAGCCGGCCGTCTTGGCGCTCCAAGAATCTGGCCCTGCTCCATCCCTTTCTGGATACTGCTCCTATGTAGGCGGCACCACCACATGCCTCCTCGTGCATAAAGCTTACACGGCGATACAGATCGACCTCGATCTGGATCTTCCTTACGACTACTGCATGATATCAGTACTGTCTCAGCGGAGGGGCCAACCATCAATACATATCTTAAACGTGTACTGTCCACCTCGCCTTGCGAGGGCTTCGTTTGCGCATCTCTTTTATCGGGCACTGCGTATAGCGGCCCGACAACCACTGGTGATTGTCGGGGACTTTAATGCCCCCAGCCCTCACTGGGGTTACCACTACGAGAAGGCCCGGGGCAGAGAGCTTAAGGAGCTCATTTCCTCGCTGAGCCTGACGCTTCTTACCGATCCGGCACAACCCACACGTTCCGGCAACTCGGTCACGCGAGACACATGCCCCGACCTCTCCCTCACCCGTCACATCCGCGATGCTACATGGGAAAATTTAGGCGAAAACCTAGGCAGCGATCACTTTTTACTCCGCATTTCGTTCACACCGCGGCAGAAAATGCGCCAACACTGGGGCCAAGCCCGTCTCACCGATTGGACTCAGTTCAGAATGCAACCATTCCCCGCCGGCCTCTCCTCGACCGAATATGCAGCAGTGGGCATCATACGCTCTTCATATGAAACAAGCGAACACTCGCACCCTTGCAACCTCTAATTTGACTCCTGCGAATCGATCCACACCTCCTACATCTTTGGCACGCTCGCCGCGGGCTCATAAGGCGCTGGAAACGCAACAAACTTAATCGGAAACTTCGCGCTCAGCATTGAGGCGCTCACTGCAGAGGCGGCCGCATACTCCGCACAACTTTCCGATGCTAACTGGGCAGACACCTGTTCGAAGGCTGCAAACCAGATGAGCTCTAAGAGTGCGTGGCGACTCTTTAGAAGCCTTCTCGATCCCTCCACCACCAGGGGAGAAACGCAACGCAAGCTCCACCGTGTTCTGCATGCATTTCAGGGCACTACGGATGAACTCGCGCGTGAACTTTGTGACCGCTACATCTGCCGCACAATTGATCCCGCAGGCCCAGCATATACGTATTCCGGCGCCCCTAACACCGACCTCGACGCCCCATACACGCTTTCTGATTTACGATTTGCACTCACGAAAATGCGACGGGGCACGGCCCCTGGACGCGACGGAATCACAGTATCGCTCCTGGCAAATCTTCCCGACAAAGCACACCTCTCGCTACTCCAGCTTATAAATTCGATATGGGACGGTTCTCCGCTTCCAACGGAATGGACCACATCGGTCGTGACATTCATTCCCAAATCGGCAAATTCCATTAGTATTGAGGCACTGAGACCCATCTCACTTACGTCTTGCGCAGGCAAACTCATGGAAACCATGGTTCGCGAACGCCTTTCAGCCTACTTGGAGGCCAGGAGCACCTTTGCCGACACTATGTTTGGCTTTCGCCCGCATCTGTCGGCGCAGGACGTCCTGCTCCAGCTTCAACACGATATCATAGAGCCGACTACTATGCGCCATAACGATAAAGCCGTGCTCGCTCTCGATCTCCGTGGGGCTTTCGACAACGTCTAACACAGCACTATACTCACTAACCTGTCTACCACAAACTGCGGGCAGAAGACTTTCAACTACATTCGCGCCTTTCTATCACATCGCACCGCCTTCATTCACCTTAATTCTACCGAACATGGCCCGTACTTATTAGGCACGCGGGGTACACCTCAAGGGGCAGTCCTGTCTCCTCTGCTTTTTAACCTGGCGATGATGAACCTCCCCTCTCCTCTAAGCGAGGTCGAGGGAATACAACACGCACTATATGCGGACGATATCACAATCTGGACCAACACCGGCTCCTTAGCGCAAATCGAAGAACGCCTGCAAAAGGCTGCCCTTCTGGTGGACACCTACGCAGGTTCATGCGGCCTGGAGTGCTCTCCAGCTAAATCGGCTCTTCTTTCAGTCTCTCCGCTACCGCCGCCTCAAATTTTTCTTCCGTCCGGGCCCGTCCCGGCAGTGCAAAATATTCGGGTTCTTGGCCTTCACCTCACATCGTCCTTGGATCCAAAGGGCACAATAGCAGGCCTCAGACGCACCAGCGAACAGGTGAGCCGCATGATACGGCGAGTTTCTACTAAGCGCGGCGGCCTCCGCGGGTCTCAGTCCCTCCGATTGGCCCACGCGTTTGTGACCAGTCGCGTCCTCTACGCCTTGCCTTACCTTCGCCTGCGTCGTCGACACGAGCACCGTCCTTCTTCGTTCAGTATACAAACGCGCTCTGGACCTACCTATTGCAACTTCCAACAGCCGATTCACGGCTCTTGGGGTACACAACACCTTTGCAGAGATGCGCGAAGCTCATCGCGTTAACCAAATCAATCGACTGTCGCAGACGCCTTCAGGGCGCCGTCTTCTACACAGACTTGGCCTTAACCCGATATCTGACCAAGACCCTCTGCAGCCGGTACCAGAGCTCTGGCGTCAAAAGCTATGGGTGGAACCTCTACCCCGTAATATGAACCCTGACCTTCATCCTGGCCGTAGACTAGCACGCGCCGCGGCCCTTCATACGCGACACTCCGATCGTCCTGGTGTTTTCTACGTGGACGTCTCGGGTCCCTCCCCCTCGGGTCACTTCACGGCTGCCGTGATTACAGAGGGCAAACACGTATATGGCCTCTCCTTTCGAGCAGACACAGTAACGCACGCTGAAGAGGTTGCCATAGCTTTGGCCGCCTCTCACCCTGCCTCACGCACCATCCTGACGGACTCGCGCTCGGCCTGTTCTCAGTACCTTCAGGGTTCCATTGCTCCGCTGGCGGCTAGCCTACTACAGGCAGCCTCTTGGCGCTTTAACCCTCATCCCATTCGTATAGTGTGGACCCCAGGCCACTCGGGCCTGCCCGGCAACGAGGCGGCAAATGCCGCTGCCCGCGCTTCTCCTGTCCGGGCCGTTGCCCCTCCATGTCCCGAGACGGAATCTGGCAATACCAACCTGACGCGCTTTCGCGAAATTTTGGCTTATTACCGGGCTTCGCGCCGCCTCTACCCGGACCCCGCACGCGGTTTGGAGAAAGCGGACGAACGACTGCTACGCCGCCTGCAGACGAACACCTTTATCAGTCCGGCGGTCGCCAGGCACTTTTTGCCGGAAATCAATGGCACCTGCTCGACCTGTCATGTGCTCGCCGACACATATCACGTCGTAGCATCGTGCCCAGTTAATCCCGTCCCTTTCTCATCCCCTTTTCCTATCCCAACTAGAGAGGCTTGGGAGGAGCACCTGCTCGGCTGCTCTACCTTGGCTGCACAACGCTCCTTGGTGGAGCGCGCACGGGCAGCTTCCAGCTCCACTGGCGTCCCGGAATAGGGTCTTGCCACTCTAGCACGCCGATGGGCCACGTCGGCACTCTCTAGTAAACTTTTTCTGAAATAAATGTTTTTTACCACCACCACCACCACGCCGTGGCTCCAGGTCTCACTCGCCGAGCCACGGCTCACTATGTGGCCACCACCTCTGACTCCGAGAGCGGGGTGATGCATCTGCTGGATAGAGGCACTTTGATAGGCACGCAGCAACTAGATTCAGAATGGTCATGGGGTGATCGTCTTACAACGTTCCGTGACATCACCCAACACTACAGGGTCGAAAGGCGTAGGTTCCCGCCACCGCACGAGAAATTAAACAGGCGAGATGCCGTAAGCTTTCGCTTACTCCAAACCCATTCCTACCCTAGCACGGTCGTTCTATGCCACCTCTACCCGAATATATACCACACCGATATATGTAAAGCATGCGGGCACAGAGCAACGCTAAGCCACATGCTCTGGGAATGTGCCGGCGATGACAGTCGTGAAAATGCCACCAGTCGCGATGAGCTTATACCGGCCGTCAATACCAAATCACAGGAAGCCTCGAACTCACTCATTCCTGCCGCCACCCCGGTTGCGGGAGCCGCGGGGGACCTTCTTCGTCGGCGACGCCGCCGCTGGGAGGTGCCCCTCCAAAGCCCAGAGCTGAACAACCAACTCTGGGCTGTACGGCAGGCTGAGGATGCCGCCCGTGTCCAGGGACTACGATGGTGGTGGTAAAAAACATTTATTTCAGAAAAAGTCTACTAGAGAGTGCCGACATGGCCCATCGGCGTGCTAGAGTGGCAAGACCCTATTCCGAGACGCCAGTGGAGCTGGAAGCTGCCCGCGCGTGCTCCACCAAGAAGCGTTGTGCAGCCAAGGTAGAGCAGCCGAGCAGGTGCTCCTCCCAAGCCTCTCTAGTTGGGATAGGAAAAGGGGATGAGAAAGGGACGGGATTAACTGGGCACGATGCTACGACGTGATATGTGTCGGCGAGGACATGACAGGTCGAGCAGGTGCCATTGATTTCCGGCAAAAAGTGCCTGGCGACTGCCGGACTGATAAAGGTGTTCGTCTGCAGGCGGCGTAGCAGTCGTTCGTCCGCTTTCTCCAAACCGCGTGCGGGGTCCGGGTAGAGGCGGCGCGAAGCCCGGTAATAAGCCAAAATTTCGCGAAAGCGCGTCAGGTTGGTATTGCCAGATTCCGTCTCGGGACATGAAGGGGCAATGGCCCAGACAGGAGAAGCGCGGGCAGCGGCATTTGCCGCCTCGTTGCCGGGCAGGCCCGAGTGGCCTGGGGTCCAGACTATACGAATGGGATGAGGGTTAAAGCGCAAAGAGGCTGCCTGTAGTAGGCTAGCCGCCAGCGGGGCAACGGAACCCTGAAGGTACTGAGAACAGGCCGAGCGCGAGTCCGTCAGGATGGTGCGTGAGGCAGAGTGAGAGGCGGCCAAAGCTATGGCAACCTCTTCAGCGTGCGTTACTGTGTCTGCTCGAAAGGAGAGGCCATCTACGTGTTTGCCCTCTGTAATCACGGCAGCCGTGAAGTGACCCGAGGGGGAGGGACCCGAGATGTCCACGTAGAAAACACCAGGACGATCGGAGTGTCGCGTATGAAGGGCAACGGCACGTGCTAGTCTACGGCCAGATTGGAGGTCGCATAAACCTGCGTAGGTGTCCACCAGAAGGGCAGCCTTTGCAGGCGTTCTTCGATTTGCGCTATGGAGCCGGGTTGGTCCAGATTGTGATATCGTCGGCATATAGTGCGTGTTGTTTTCCCTCGACCTCGCTTAGAAGAGAGGGGAGGTTCATCATCGCCAGGTTAAAAAGCAGAGGAGACAGGACTGCCCCTTGAGGTGTACCCCGCGTGCCTAATAGGTACGGGCCGTGTTCGGTAGAATTAAGGCGAATAAAGGCGGTGCGATGTGATAGAAAGGCGCGAATGTAGTTGAAAGTCTTCTGCCCGCAGTATGTGGTAGACAGGTTAGAGAGTATAGTGCTGTGTTCGACGTTGTCGCACGCTCCGCGGAGATCGAGAGCGAGCACGGCTTTATCGTTATGGCGCATTATAGTCGGCTCTATAATATCGTGTTGAAGCTGGAGCAGGACGTCCTGCGCCGACAGATGCGGGCGAAAGCCAAATATCGTGTCGGCAAAGGTCCTCCTGGCCTCCAAGTAGGCGGAAAGGCGTTCGCGAACCATGGTTTCCATGAGTTTGCCTGCGCAAGACGTAAGTGAGATGGGTCGCAGTGCCTCAATACTAACGGACTTTGCCGATTTGGGAATGAATGTCACGACCGATGTGGTCCATTCCGTTGGAAGCGGAGAGCCGTCCCATATCGAATTTATAAGGTGGAGTAGTGAGAGGTGTGCTTAGTGGGGAAGATTTGCCAGGAGCGATACTGTGATTCCGTCGCGTCCAGGGGCCGTGCCCCGTCGCATTTTCGTGAGTGCAAATCGTAAATCAGAAAGCGTGTATGGGGCGTCGAGGTCGGTGTTAGGGGCGCCGGAATACGTATATGCTGGGCCTGTGGGATCAATTGTGCGGCAGATGTAGCGGTCACAAAGTTCTCGCGCGAGTTCATCCGTAGTGCCCTGAAAGGCATGCACAACACGGTGGAGCTGGCGTTGCGTTTCTCCCCTGGTGGTGGAGGAATCTAGAAGGCTTCTAAAGAGTCGCCACGCACTCTTAGAGCTCATCTGTTTTGCAGCCTTCGAACAGGTGTCTGCCCAGTTAGCATCGGAAAGTTGTGCGGAGTATGCAGCCGCCTCTGCAGTGAGCGCCTCAATGCGAGCGCGAACTTTCCGATTAAGTTTGTTGCGTTTCCAGCGCCTTATGAGCCCCCGGCGAGCGTGCCAAAGATGTAGGAGGTGTGGATCGATTGCAGGAGTCAAATTAGAGGTTGCAAGGGTGCGAGTGTTCGCTTGTTTCATATGAAGAGCGTATGATGCCCACGCTGCATATTCGGACGAGGAGAGGCCGGCGGGGAATGGTTGCATTCTGAACTGAGTCCAATCGGTGAGACGGGCTTGGCCCCAGTGTTGGCGCATTTTCTGCCGCGGTGTGAACAAAATGTGGAGTAAAAAGTGATCGCTGCCTAGGGTTTCGCCTAAATTTTGCCATGTAGCATCGTGGATGTGACGGGTGAGGGAGAGGTCGGGGCATGTGTCTCGCGTGACCGAGTTGCCGGAACGTGTGGGTTGTGCCGGATCGGAAAGAAGCGTCAGGCTCAGCGAGGAAATGAGCTCCTAGAGCTCTCTGCCCCGGGCCTTTTCGTAGTGGTAACCCCAGTCAGGGCTGGGGGCATTAAAGTCCCCGACAATCACCAGTGGTTGTGGGGCCGCTATACGCAGCGCCCGATGGAAGAGATGCGCAAACGAAGCCCTCGCAAGGCGAGGGGGACAGTACACGTTTAAGATATGTATTGATGTTTGGCCCCTCCGCTGAGACAGCACTGATATCATGCAGTAGTCGTAAGGAAGATCCAGATTGAGGTCAATCTGTATCGCCGTGTAAGCTTTATGCTTGAGGAGGCATGTGGTGGTGCCGCCTACATAGGAGCAGTATCCAGAAAGGTATGGAGCAGGGCCAGATTCTTGGAGCGCCAAGACGGCCGGCTGAGAGCCAAGTGAGCTAAGGAAAAGGGAAAGATGTGAACGCTTTCGCCTGTTCCTGAAGCCTCCAGGGTTCCACTGTATGATCTCGAATTTAGACGCAATGTTTGAACGGGACGTGCGATTGGTAGCCATCGTGACTGTCTTAGGTTTTGATGTTT
>NW_023607501.1:0-35919 GCF_013339725.1 Rhipicephalus microplus
AATTGGCCCTTGCACCATTAAAAACTACTCATAATCATCATTAGCCCAAAATTTCAAGCAGCCACGAGGCATAAGTATTGTGTTGCTCTCCACTAAACATCATAATCCTAGCACCAATTAAAGTATTACATTTTTGTATAAAGCTAGTTTTTTGATATACAATTTGCAGAAGCAGCAAAACTGTTTTCAAAGAAGGTTTTCATTTTGTAAATGAAGCACTCTTATTCAGACTTTTTCTCGTTCATTGTGCAGCTGCCTCCAACTCCAGCGAAAATTTGCGAACATTTAAAATTAAAAAAAAAACTTATCATTGCATTGTCATGCCTCAATGCTGCCTCTTAACCTATGCATGGTTGATGAGGACCTATGGTTAAGCCGATAATAGAGCCTGTCAATGGAACGGGAAGTGACCAAAGGTGTATGTGAATGAGAGTGCCTAGTCTGAAAAGAACCTCTCAGGAAAGCAGTCTTGAAGATTTTGCCAAAATGTTTTTTTTTTCCATCGAGGTCATTACCACGTATGTAGCCTGAAAGAAGTGGAGCCCGGTCCCAAGCTCCATATCAACACTAAAGAAAAAGTGGCGCGAATATGCTTACACGGCACGAATAAAATGTCCCAAATAAACCCTGTAGTTGCAACAGGCCTATGTACAAATGAGATCTTCGTGCACCACCGACCCACGTTGGCCTTGAATGTTGAGCTTGTAGAGATACTTAATGCCAAGGAATAACTACGCTATAAAGCCGCTGAAAGATGTCAAATATTAACCCCTTTCCTACTGCAAAATTCAGTGCAGGGAAATATGGTGTCACATAGGTGTAAGAGCGACTGAACTAAAACACCTTTGGTAGGAATCTTGGTTTAATTAGCGGCATTTCTTTTCATTTACAGATTGCTTTTTTCTGTTGAATCATATCCCTTGAGAAATGCCAAATGGAAACGGCTGAATTCAATGCCCGAGCCAAGAATGGGCATGACTGCAGTGGCTGAGGAGAGCACAGTCTTGCTTTTGGGAGGAATGTATGACAGGCACAACAGCCCTACTGTTTCCGAAGTCATCATCATCATTCATCATTTATTTGACCCTTAAAGGCCCCTTAGGGGCATTACATAAGGAAGGGGGGACATTTTTCTAAATACAAAAACAAAGAAAAAAATAAAAAGTTGTACGAACAGACGAGCAATACTTTTGCAGGATCCGAGAACAGACGCACAGAAATGTACTTATACAAGTATAAAAACATGCGCGCACAAAATTTACACATACAAGCGCAAAATACAGTGATAGTGGTAGAGTTTAATGGGCTTCCAAGTTTAGGTGAGCTGTTAGTAGTTGTTTGAATGCGCACGAGTCACGCTCTAAGACGATGGCTTCCGGTAAGTTATTCCATTCCTCGATGGCGACAGGAAGAAATGACTTATTGAATGCAGCGGTCGTACTGAAAAGACGTTGGAGGCTTCTGGAATTAAATAGCCGGCGAGAATACCGGCGGGAGAAAGCAAGAGAGAACCATGCAAGTGAGGAAAGTATTATATAATTTGTGAAATAAAGTCGAAAAAGTATACATCTGTCAGCTAGCTTCTGCAAGTCTAAAGACTCCTTTATAAAAGTGATGCTTGATGAGTGATCGTAATTGGACATAATGAACCGGGCAGCTCTATTCTGAACGGATTCCAACAGATTAATCAGATAGGTTTGGTGAGGGCTTCAAATGGACGCGTATTCGAGCTTCGTACGAACGAAGGTTACGTACGCAATTTAACAGACTGTAGGAAGTGATAGGCATAACGTTCTTCGGATGTAACCAAGCTTCTTTGATGCGTCAGCAACTAAGTGTGTGATGTGATCCGACCACGTGAGAGTGTTAGAAATAAGCACGCCAAGGTATCGCCAACTATCAACCTACGCCAAGGTCGTTGAGTTTAAATTGCAGACGTGTTCCGAGTTAGACTGTTTGCGAGATACGCGCATGACTTTGCATTTGGAAACATTGGTCTGCATCATCCAGAGTGAACACCAGTTTTCAATTAAGGATAGGTCATTTTGTAGAATTTCGTGGTCGTCAGGGGCGGTTATTCGGCGATAAAGCACGCAATCGTCCGCAAATAATCGAATGGATGACGAAATTCCTGATGGTAGATCGTTCACATATATGAGGAGAGTAAGGGGCCGATTGCTGACCCCTGAGGGACACCGAATTCAACGGAGCAGCAGTGGAGTGAAGACCGGTAATGTCAGTGAACTGAGATCGGTGTGATAAGAAGCATCGGATCCATGACAAGGCTAAAGGGTCCAAGTTCAGACAGCAGAGTTTGTTTATTAGTCGTTGATGAGCGACACGATCGAAGGCTTTAGAGAAGTCTATGTATATGACGTCAGTTTGAAATAAATCAAAATTTATGTGGAGGTCGGCAGTGAATTCAAAGAGCTGAGTTTCGCAGGACAAACCAGGTCGGAAGCCATGCTGATTTTTGAAGAAAAACCCGTTGTTATCGAGGCGGTGGGCAACGTGCGAATAAATAATGTGCTCGAGGCATTTGCAGGCAATGCATGTCAGCGAAATAGGACGATAATTAGATGGGTTAGAACGGTCACCTGATTTGAATACTGGAGTTACCTTGGCTACCCTCCAGTCCGCAGGTATGATACATTTCGAGAGGGACTGAGAGAATATGATTTGCAGAATGTGGCTAGAAATAGCTCCAGTGGATTTTAATAGCTTTGCCGGTATGTTATCAGGACCAGGGCACTCGATGTTTTTAGTTGGTTTATAATTTTTAGGATACCTTCAGCATTTATGGTGATGGATGGAATCTGGGAAAGTTATACCTGGAGGCAAAGGGATATTGCCCGACGGCTCATTAGTAAAGACTGAGGAAAAGTAAGAATTCATCAAGTCAGAGCGCTGCTGAGCTGGAACCCGTGAGTCATCGGGATTGCACAGTTAAATGTTGTGCGCTAAATTGTTCGGGTTGATAATGTTCCAAAATTTTTTAGGTTTGATCGCGTGCTGATTTTTAGGAGATTCTTCAGTTGTTATTTTACTCTTTTTTTGGCTTTTTTCAGCGTGCTAGTATATTCCCGAAGGCAAGTTGAAATATTTGTCCCATTTCGATGGAGAAATGCTACGTTTGCTCGCGGAAAAGGCGTTTCTCTTTTGTGAGGTTTTTTCATAGAAGTTGTATACCACGGACTGTCATCGTCACAGCGAACAGGCACTAGTGGAACGTATTCTTCGATTAGCGTGAAGACCTTTTGTTTATACAGTAACCAGTCTTGTTCTACGCTTCTGGAGATGGCCGTTTGAGAGAAGAAACTATAAAAGCTTTCCCATTCGGTAATGATTGCGTGGATGTTGGCTTGTTGTAGTCGCGTATGAGCTTCTTCCATGAATTATGCTTAGGTACTGGAATAGAGAGGTTGAATAGTATGGTACAGTGATCACTCAGGCCTTTTACACACGTAGGTGAGTGAATAAGGTCGGGTGGGAAGCGAAGACAAGATCGAGTATGTTGTCACCACGAGTCGGAGTAATAATTGTCTGCGTGAGGTTGAATAGGAGGGACAGTTGAACGAAGTCATTTGATAGCCGAGAAGGGGCCTAAGGTTGGTGCAGTCTATATCGGGAAGAATAAAGTCCCCGCACAGAAAGAATTTTGCACGAGAACATCGGGAGTTCAAATCACTAACACCGAGTGCAGGTCCTTAATAAAAGCATAGTCACAGTCTGGAGGTCGATAGCAGGTGACCAGTATGTGATTACCCGAGGCAACAGGCAGATTAATGCAGAGGATTTATAAGCTGCTGTTTATATCTACCTTATAGGAGTGCAAGTGGGATTTGACTAGAACCAGAATTCCCCCTCCCCTTCTCAACCCTATCTCGTCTGTAAATTGTGAAGGACCAAAAATCACGTAGAATTTCGTTGCTCTGTATGTTTTCATTAGCCACGATTCAGTAAAAATTGCTACTTCGGTGTTGTTGTCAAGTAGGAGTGCCTCTATAGCTTCTTTTTTTGGCAGGTAACTGCGCACACTCGCAAGTAGGACCGACAAAGTATGACGTGAAACGGGGCGGAGAAGGCACAGGTGCAGCTTTATTAGATACTGAATTGTGGAAGCATGTAGCAATTGCTACTTTACTTCGACAACAGCTGCTGTATCAGCATTGTACGTGAACTGTTTATTGTCCATGGAAAAGCTATCAAACCTAATTTTAATATGGGCGTTTCTTTCCTTGAGCAAACAAGTAAAGATTCTACGGGCTAGACGAACACAATAAGAATAGTCTTCACGAATTTGGCAATTAGAGCCTTTAAGTTGGATCCAGCCGCACGTATTCTAGTTTATCTTTAAAATGTCCAGCCCCGCCGCGGTGGTCTAGTGGCTAAGGTACTCGGCTGCTGACCCGCAGGTCGCGGGTTCATATCCCGGCTGCGGCGGCTGCATTTCCGATGGAGGCGGAAATGTTGTAGGCCCGTGTACTCAGATTTGGGTGCACGTTTAAGAACCCCAGGTTGTCGAAATTCCGGAGCCCTCCACTACGGCGTCTCTCATAATCATATGGTGGTTTTGGGACGTTAAACCCCACAAAACTCTAATCCTTAAAATGTCCAAGTTTTACGATTATCGGACGGTTTCTTAGTGTCTTGAAATGGCCCAGCCGGTGGGGCCCTTTTGATTGTGTCTCTGGTCAAGCGTTACGCAGAGACTTTCGAGCAAAAAGCCAATACTCGCGATTTGGACTCAGCCCATGTTTCCCCTTCCGCGTTCTGGCATTCCAAAGAAATTTAGATTACAGCGACGCTGGCAAATTCCGAGTCGTCACACTTTGCAGCTAGTTCCCTTACTTCAGATGCAAGTTTAGTGGACTGTGAGCTAGTGTTAGAGTCCGATACAGGCTCACTGGTCTGAGCTACTCTTTCCAGTGCATCAACTCGAGCGGCCGAGGTTGCTAACCATACTTTTTATGTTTGTGTTATCAGCACGAATAAGGGTTAGCTCCGCCAGTACAGCATTTTGACCTTGTTCAATGCGGAATAGCACTGGCTATAGTTTCAAGGGACGGGAGGAGTTTTTTTGCTAGTAGGACCCTGGGTTGAGTTCGACGTTTCCTGACATCAGAAGCAAAAGACTAGCAAGGTGAAAATCGATACATAACAAGTACACGACTTGCGTAACGATCCACATAGGTAACCACACAGGGCGATTAAAGGGCACCGCACCACAAGAACATAACAGTCATCAAAATGAACGCTCATGGCGTACGGTAAATAACTAACCTGCGCAAACAGGGGGAAGTCTCATGACCGTGATGTTGCGGTGGCGTGCCTCAGCTGATCCAGAGTGACAGAGGCTTTTGTAGGAGAGGCGTATCACCCGCACGCCTGGTAGCACGAGTTGCCCGCCCGAAATCGCAATCAGTCACCAACGTGGAGGGTAGCTTTTGGTTCCAGTATTCAGCTGTGATCCGAGGGTCGCTGCGTCGAAGGTTTCAGGCATTGGAGTCATCGCAGGAAAACCCAAGATCGGGCCGGGGTAAGATTCCGTGCAGAAGTAGGAACCGTGGTGACGACGAGTGGGCCAGCCATTATCGCAAGAGCAAACAACTCTTCTGTATTCTTCTGTATTCATTACAGCAAAGTCCTTCTGTATTCATTACAGCTAGACAGGTATTTTTTGTTTATCTCATACTTTGTATCATATTTGTGCATTTTTGGTCATATGTAAAGGTTGGTTGTTTCTTTCGTCACATAACAGCTGCACTCCAGGTTCACCACTCAGGCTGCCTAGAGCCTTTGCATGTGCGACGATTATCAATGGAAACATCTGGCTCTGTGGAGGCTGTACCAATATCGCCGAAGAGAAGCACCCTGTCAGCGTGGAGTCAATTGATGTCAGCTCACACATTCAAAATGGAAAAAAAAAAACTTGCACCTTGGAGTGGCCAGGCACAGTGCTTCCATCGCAACCATTGGTAAAACAACTGTCGATATAAGTGCAGAATGAAAGTTCAAAATTCTGCATGTTTTACAGGTTCATGCATATTCACTTTGTGGCATCAACGGCCAAGAGGTGGGGCGAGCTGTCGAAGAGCATCTTAGTCATCACCGACAGACAGGCTGTATATAGTGTCCGACCTGCCTCATGCCGCAACCACTCTCTGGAGATGCACTGTAAATCAACTGCCAACAAGTAGCCAGCATCCACTGTCCAATACTTAAGTGGTGTGATGCAATTTATGTGAAGTATGTTTAAGTTTGTGTATTAAATAGGTAGACGGACGCTCGCCAGATGAGTGTTCGTTACACGCTTGACTATGTTCAATAAAATTGGCCATACAACAAAAAGTGGTCCGGGCATGTGCTGGCAAAGACGAGAAACCACGTACAGAAACACTCCTAGCTCTGGTCAAAACATACAACCTAGCTCTACATTTCAAGCAGTCACGAGACATAAGTTACTGTGTTGCTCTCCACTAAACGTAATAATCCTAGCACCCATTAGAGTAATACATTATTGTAAAAAGCAGGTTTTTAATGGCTACCGCAAGATGTCTAAGGTTGCCTTACTACAAAGGGCAGTATGCATTTCCCTCCGGTCATATTCATTGAATGTTACTGTCCAGGGTGCTAGAATACTTTAGGTGAGCCAACTCCGGGACTTTCCGCTGCTCAAAAATTGCATGCTTTGCAAAGAGCCCGAGAGATGACATAACAAACTTTGCCCCGGCTCCTCTCCCCACTCTCGGTGTAGGAGAGCCCCGTTACGTAGGAACGTAGTGGCGCTCATTTATTGTCGCCTCAACATCCTCGCCGCACCGTTCAACCTCCTCCCTTATCACCCCCTCTTTCGCGGCACTGCTCTATACGTGCCACATGGTCGATATCGCGTGCCCCGCCGTGGTGGTCTGTGGCTAAGGTACTCGGCTGCTGACCCACAGGTCGCGGGTTCGAATCCCGGCTTCGGCGGCTACATTTCCGATGGAGGCGAAAATGTTGTAGGCCCGTGTGCTCAGATTTGGGTGCACGTAAAGAAACCCCAGGTGGTCTAAATTTCCGAAGCCCTCCACTACGGCGTCTACTATATCATTTTTTTAATTTTTTTATTCACATACTGCAGCCCATTAGTAGGTGTAACTGAATCTTGGCTACATGAAGGCGTTTATGACTCTGAGATAACTCCACCCGGGTAGGCCCTAGTTCGTTGTGATCGACGGAGTGGCAAAGGCGGGGGAGTGCTTTACTCTTTCGGTCGGACTTGACGTCGTTCTCTGTTTTGCCTGTGCCTCTAGATGTTGAATCGGTATGGTGCAAGCTTTACTTAAACGAGCATCATCTCATGGTTGGTGTCTGCTATCGCCCATCTGGCACCTCCGTCGATCATATACGCAATCTCAATAGTTATATTATAACCACAATATTGGTTCTCTAATATTATCTGTATGGGTGATTTCAATGCACCCGGAATTCATTGGCCTTCTCTGACACCTTTCGGTCGAGAACCTGGCCTCAGCCGAGAGCTAATCAATTTTCGTTGTCGCATGACCTGGTGCAGTTGGTTAGTGAGCAACTCGACTGGACGCACTTCTCGACCTAATGTTTGTAAGCTCTAACATTGCGGAAGCTGGATTTATGTGTGAAACTACCGAAGGTATATCGGATCATAAGGCGAATCATCGTGACCCTGTCTTATCCTGTGTTTAAAACCTGTATTCGTTCACAACAATCCCGGATTTTAATCGTGCTAACAATACTTCGATCTTGGATGGCCTTGCTGATGCTTTTTCTCTGTTCGAATCCATGAGCAGCAACTGTGACGTAAATACTCTTGTGTCGTACTTGAAAACATTGTAAAATCCTGCATTCATCGCTTTGTTCCAATAAAAACTAAAAAAACGAATAAGAAACTTCCTTGGATGAATAGAGATATTCTTCACATATCTCGTCGTTACGCAGGCTGAGGCGTAGAATGAACCTTGATATACCTAGTAGCACGAATAGGTTCCTGAAAGGTAAAAAACAGCTTGCCGCAATGATGGCTTCTGCTAAGGATTTTTTCTTTGGCACAAAATTACACTCTTACTCAAAAATAATCCTCGCAAATTCTGGACATCAGTTCTGCCTAGTAGCTGCTCTTCCTCCTCATTCTTGATTAACGGTGAAACTATTACTGATGACCAGAAAATCTCCCATGCGTTTAATACTTACTTCAACTCTGTATTTTCCGTCGATAATCATGTTGCCCCTGCCTTTAACTCCCCTTCCGATATAGGCTCAATTACTGATGTAACTATCGGTCATGCTGGTGTGTTGAATCTTATTCTGAATCTAGACGCAAAAAAGGGAGACGGTCCCGATGGTATTCCAAACTCTTTTTTAATTCGGTATGCGTTATGGACATCTCGTTACCTTACCATCGTATTTCAGAAGTGTTTATCCTCGGGTGTTTTTCCTAGTGCCTGGAAACTGGCCAAGGTTCGGCCAATTTATAAGTCTGGTGATAAGCAGCTTTTGCCAAACTATCGTCCCATCTCGCTGACACCACATTCTGGCAAGCTGTTGGAGCACATCATTTATAAACATATAATCGACTTTCTTGAGACTAACAACGTCTTATCTAATCTGCAGCACGGCTTTCGCAGGGGATTCAGCACTTTAACCCAATTGACAGAATTTACCCATGACATTTCTGCAAGTCTTGACTGCGGCCACCAGGTCGACGTAATATTCATTGATTTCGCAAAAGCTTTCCACACTGTTTCGCATTCTAAGTTGCTCAAAAACTCGGTGCCATCCTAAAAAATTCCAACCTAGTAGACCTAATTGCCAATTTTCTGTTTAATCGCTCCCAATACGTTAGCTTTAACTCTGGCAAATCATCTCAAATTAAAGTCACATCAGGGGTACCACAAGGGTCCGTTCTTAGTCCTTTATTATTTTTGATTTTTATTAATGACTTACCACAATCTATTACCTGTAAATTACGTCTCTACGCCGATGACTGCGTTCTATATAACACCATTAAACTCCGTTCAGATCACTATCTTCTCAATAATTCGTTTAGTGCCTTTTGCTCTTGGTGTGACACATGGCAAATGAATATCAATTTCCGTAAAACTGTCTCGATGTCGTTCACTACCAAAACGCTGACTTCCGTTTTCAACTACTGTTTCAATGACCTAATGCTCCAAAGGGTTTCAGATTATAAATACCTTGGCGTGATTTTCACCACTAACCTCTCCTGGTCTAACATATCAATTCAGTCTGCACCAAATCTCTTGAAAAAACTAGGCTACCTAAGACGTACCCTCAGAACTTCCCCACATGAACTAAATTACTAATGTACAAAAACACTAATTCGTACAGTTCTTGATTATGCCTCTATCGTTTGGTGTCCGTACAAAAAAAGAGAAATAAAACAAATTGAATCTGTGCAAAAAAGCAATCCGTTCATTTGTCGACGCTATGACCACCATTATTCGCCTACATCCGCCATTACTACTTTAAATCTAACCTCACTCTCTACTCGACGCGATATCGAGTCGCTCAAATTTTTGCATGCCATCGTTCACGCAGTTAACCGTCTCTCGGATAACAGCTATCTTACGTATGCTATGCCAACCGTTACTCGAAATAATCATGCCCCTAAACCTCGCCCCTTTTCACGCACACACCAATCTATTCAAATTTACCTTTTTTCCCAGAACAATAGAACAATGGATTTACTGCCGGGTGAGATTAGGAGTGCATCGATAAATCAATTTCCTGCCTTCTCTTGGAAGTCGTATCTAACCAATTAGTTCCTTGCTTTGTTCTGTTAATATGTACGCCCCGCAGTGCCCATTCATTGGATGTTTATTTTTTGTACTGAATGGAATTGCCATGTATATTTTATTTTGTTCGTGTGTTATATTTTACTGTGTTCCGGAAGTGGTACTTTTGTTAATTCACTGCTCTGTTTTTTTTTCACCCACTCCTGCTATATCATATGGTGGTTTTGGGACGTTACACCCCACAAATCAATCATCAATGGTTGATATCGCGTGATAACCCAGTTTTCTTAGACTTGAAAACCGTCGCCCACGTGCCGGAAAAGCTTTGCAGAATTTCTGGCAACCCGCCATGGTCCTCAGTCTTGCGAGTCATCTATCGACATGCCGCAAACGAGAAGATAATGGGTTGCCCTCCCCGCCAAGCGCTCACTTCGCGGAGTTTGCTCACCTAGAGTATTCTTGCATCGTGAAATTGTCACATGAACTAACGAACGATAACTACCGACAACTTCGCTGAACGACAGCGGGCCGACCCGGAACTTAAAGCCCTAATAGAATACCTCGAAGGCAGGACCGCCGAAGTCCCGAAGGTATTCAAGCGCGCACTTGCGTCGTTCTTTCTACGAAACGGTCTTCTACAAAAGAAAAACTTTTCACCGCTTCGAGCTAAGTACCTCATTGTGGTGCCTTCAGCTCAGCGACCAGAACTCCTGCAGGCCCTGCACGACGATCCGACGGCAGGGCACCTCGGTGTTTCCCGCACGCTCGCGAGGATACAACAAAGGTACTACTGGCCACGTCTTACCACCGACGTCACTCGTTATGTGAGGACATGCCGGGACTGTCAGCGACGCAAGACACCGCCGACAAGGCCAGCGGGACTTCTGCAGCCAATTGATCCACCTTGCCGACCTTTCCAGCAGATTGGTATGGACCTACTGGGCCGTTCCCGACGTCGGCTTTCGGAAACAAGTGGATCGTGGTAGCTTACCGACTACCTCACCCGCTTACGCCGAGGACAAAAGCCCTGCCAAAAGGCAGTGCATCCGAGGTAGCTAAGTTCTTCGTAGAAAATATCGTCCTACGTCACGGCGCCCGGAGGTCCTTATCACCCGACAGAGGAACGGCATTCACTGCCGACTTAACTCAAGCGATCTTGGCATACAGCCAAACAAACCACCGCCGGACGACAGCGTACCACCCACAGACCAACGGCCTCACCGAGCGGCTAACAAGACGATCGCCGACATGCTGTCAATGTACGTCGATGTCGAACACAAGACGTGGGATGCCATTCTCCGTATGTGACCTTCGCATACAACACGGCGGTGCAGGAGACGACGCAGATATCTCCATACAAATTGGTCTACGGAAGGAGCCCGGCAACGACGCTCGATGCCATGTTACCCAACGTCACCGACGAAGAAAACCTCGATGTGAGTGAGTACCTTCAAGGCGCCGAAGAGAAGCCCGACAACTTGCGCGTCTCCGTATCAAGAATCAACAGACGACCGACAGCCACCGTTACAACCTTCGACGACGCTTCGTGGAATACCAGCCCGGTGAACGTGTTTGGGTGTGGACGCCGATACGCCGACGTGGACTAAGTGAAAAGCTTCTGCGACGGTACTTCGGACCGTACAAAGGTGGTTCGACGTCTCGGCCCACTTGATTACGAGGTTGTCCCCGACGGCATCACGAACTCTCAACGACGCCGATCGCGACCTGAAGTCGTCCATGTCGCGCGCCTCAAGCCGTTTCATGCACGTTAACAAACTGAAATAGTGTTTTTGTATATTGTTGTATTGTCATTTTTCATTGTACTTTCTTGCATTATTATGTACCTTCATCTTTAGTTAAAGCATCGGACGATGCCTTTTTTCAGAGGGGGGCAATGCCACGTTCCATTTCACAAGCTTTTGTTATCGTTTCCGAAACACCACACGATTCTCGGCGCAAACCGCGCCTGCAGGTTTCGAGAAGGTTCCGGACTGTAGTAGATCATTTCGATAAGATCACGCCCACTGTGCGAACGGTAAAGATTGTTCTGGAACCTACGCTAACCGCCAGCGATAACGCTAGAACATTCGAACGGCAAAGGGTAATAAATGCCAGACGCGCTTCGCCAATTGTCAGTTGTTGATCGAAGGCCGACGCTGCGTTCGCCGCTATCAGTCCGAAACTGCTATCTGTGCAAGACTGCTGCTGTAATTAGGCTTTCCCTTCACCGGGCACAGGTTCACCCAAATAAACAGTTAAATTCCAACACGAAGTTTCCTGTCTTTGGCCATGTCACGACCCCGTGACATCTGGTCACGGGGTCGTGCAACGGTCATTTGATGCACAAAAAGAGCCAGTTCATGGCACAACAGATGTGGAGAATGATTGTGATTGGTGACTGTGTAAGGGCCTTAAAATTCCTCGCGCTAAGGCGGGTAAAACGTTAGGAGTTATAAAATCACGAACATGCCGTCAAAAGTGCGTGGTGTTAATGGATGACGAAAGTTTGTGATAATGAAAACCATGGTGGGCATGTATGGCATTAGCACAAGTGCCTAGATCGTTCACAACCTTGCGTCCAAGAGCCGCGAGGCAATTGCTTTGTTCAGTGTAGCCTTAGCAGCGGAAATCACTCTCGTGAGGTCGTGCTACGGAATGCCTGGGTATGCCACATGAAAGATAAATACGTACTGTAATGGTACATACAATGGTACAAAGTAAGTACTACAATGTACATTAAACGTACATTAATGAATAAGGTTATAAAAATAACTGACCTCAGCCTGTATTGCTCTCTAGTACAAGTCATAGCTTTGGTATCTACTGCAAAAGTTTTGCATAAATACCAATATGAGTGACGGTTGGAACGTTCAATAACTTGCAGTATGAAGGCAAAGGCCAATGAGGGTTTCGGTAGTGCAGTGATGGTCTTTAATACCCTTATTGGAATACACGGCGATGGGTCAGTCTGCCGCCCACAAACAGTCAAAAACATGCGCACAGTGGGTGATCGGGTCGCTGTGTAGCACAATATGCACTACGAATGCGTCTAGACACACAGCTAGTGTTCCAACACTACTCGTGCATTGCGGTAGCCCTACAACGCAATCTTCCACCGTTGCAAGGAAGATTGCGAAATTATCGAGTGGCCCGATACAACCGCAATGAAAGTGAGCTGTGTCTTTTAGCATTCACAATCGATCAATGCCGATCACGAGGCTTTTTTGGTATGTGGTAGAACACCATCTTGCACGAGGCAGGATCGATTGATTTCCCACGTATTGAACATTTTATTATTTTATTTTTATCTTTCTCGACTATTCAGTCATGGACAAATGACAATTTTCCGCTAACAACCAAGGACGCCGACACCACGGCCAGCACAAGAATTTCTTCTAAGCACTTTTTTAGTTCAAACGCGTTACAACAGTACAGATTAATCGCATCTTCGTATTTCTTAACACGCATCATTGCACGTTAGGGAAGAATTCGAAGGGCGCACAATCCCATTTGAATACCTTCGACCCTTTAGAAAATTCAGTCTGGCAACATGACTCTTGCGCCATATCTTGTTCATTCGTGTGAGCTGGCGGGCTGTGTGTCCCAGCGACGCCGATGAGTGTTTCCTGCAGCGCACATGGAGAGCGCTTGCGTTCCAGAAGGACTTGTAGCACGTTTGGATGGTACACCGATGAGCGTCCCTTGAAGGCCATGTCCTTGCTCTGCCGTTCATAACAGCCTGTCCACCACCCGAAGACGTCACGCAAAGACCGCAGTGGCACCACTCCCTGAAGTGGCTACTGTGCGTCCTCTCGGGTGTCCCACTTACTGCCAATCACAACCCACAGACGCAGCGATAATCGCGTATTGGTATCAGCAGCGCGCATCACCGTGGGTAAACAAGACGTGGAGGAAAAAAAAAAATCATGTTTTCGGTTTTGTTCGACAGGTGGCGCTGAATTTTGAAAAGGGTCTCTTTAGTTTAACAATACGTGCCCACAGCATGCTGAAGAACTCTCCGAATGCTCTCGAGGTTATTCTATGTATTCATTTTATTCCCAGAAATTTGTGCACACAAAAATTCTGCTTTCCGACGTAGTACGCGTGGCGTTGAACGTCATTTGAATTCAGTATCTGCCCAACCTATTGTGTACTTATCTACATTGCCCGGTGTATGTGCCAGTGGCAAAATCGTTGAAGCTCTTCGAAAGTCCTTGACAAAGCGTAGGTAACAACATGACTTTGTCTTTGCGGCGTGAAATGCAGTGAACTTCGTTGTGATTCTCTTCGTCTTCAGTTACACTACGCCGTTGCATTATGTACGACGTTCGCGTAGCAAATTCACTACGGTGAATTAATATTAGGCGCACACAGCAACCACTTTGTAACGCTTAGGTTCCCATTAAAACGTAAAAAGACACGGTTATTTCCCAAAATATTGTTGTTGTTTTCCTGTTTTCTCATGAGGCATGTCGGAAAAGTTCTCTTGCACTTTCTCCTCATCCAAGCGTAACTGCATGCACGCAGCATAAAAGTGACACAATAGAACTTCACCACTGTGTTTGTCACTTCTTTGCCGTGAACCTCTGCCGGAATTCCCCGCCGCAGTGGTCTAGTGGCTAAGGTACTCGGCTGCTGACCCGCAGGTCGCGGGATCGAATCCCGGCTGCGGCGGCTGCATTTCCAATGGAAGCGGAAATGGTGTAGGCCCGTGTGCTCAGATATGGGTGCACGTTAAAAAATCCTAGGTGGTCAAAAATTTTGGAGCCCTCCACTACGGCGTCTCTCATAACCATATAGTGCTTTTCGGACGTTAACCCCACATATCAATCAACCTCTGCCGGAACATTTCCTCTCCATGCGTTGTTTGTACTTTTGGTATTAATTTACTCGCTTGCCTCAATAACCCATCATCTAGATTTGGTTTAGTTCCTGCTACAGCAACCAACCACAACGAAAAAAATTCACAGCATATCCGCGGAGTGAATGATGAAGAGGGGGGCAAAGCTTCGCGGGCTCTCAGCTCAGCCGCCTGTCTGTCTGTCTGTCTGTCTGTCTGTCTGTCTGTCTGTCTGTCTGTCTGTCTGTCTGTCTGTCTATGTGTTTGTCCGTCTGTCTATGTGTCTGTCTGTCTGTCTGTCTGTCTGTCTGTCTGTCTGTCTGTCCGTCTGTACGCCGTACTATCAAACTGTATCATACTAAAGCACGCGCGCCTACGCCATTTATTATCACTTCACGTACTGCAACAGTGCAGCGCCATCTAGAAAACATTGTGAGATGTAAGGGGTGGCTACGGAGGAGTGACTCAGCCGGCAGCCACTGAAAACGCGAAGTAGAGACACTCTCCCCTCCGCTGTCATTTCTCTTCGGTCTCCTCTTCCTCGCACTCACTTTTCGGACGTTGCGCCAGCGGTCTTGCTCCTGCGCAGCAGACGCCTTTTCTCGAAAAGAGCGCTTGCTTGACAGGCAGCGTGCAGAAAGCAGTCATTCCAGCCATCTAACTTATCGTAAAATTATCTAAACAAATGTAACAATGACCTATGACAGCTCTGTGTGGAGCCGTATAGGGTATACAGCATTATGACAATGCAGAAGCACACAGACGAGTCAAACAAATGTACTTACTGAGGGCGAACTTGTGCCGACAACTCAGAAGACTGGGGTCGTAAAACCTAGAGACAGTCGAACACCAAAGAAGCCTGTAAGCTTTATTCTCACTCCATCTGAGAAGCGTGAGCGCGCGGTGCGTATAGCCGGGTCCAGCCGGGTACTGGGGCCAGGTTGGTCTCTGTGCGGTATACAATATGGCAAGCGTGCGTGTACTGTGCACGGTAATGGGTGTGCTATTTCGGTAGGGGCAAAATATACGGCAATTCGTGCAGAGAACATTCATAATGGCTGTCAGTATATGAAACAGCTGGCGTTGAAGCTCCATGTGGGACGACAATATCAATGAAGGCCTATTTCAGCGTTTGCTGAGCCATCCAAGACTTTCAGCTCAGTAATGTGGCACAAGACGTACACCTTTTAAAGTTGATACATTCGAGCAGTTGTGGCTGTCTCGATAAGGGGTCTAGAGTACCAACCGTAATGCGCAAGTACACGGTATGGTACGAATGGTGTATGAACTATATCGCTGCAGGAACTAGCTAGCGAATGAGTGATTTAGCGTGCTACCATAAGCGATTTTTCACGAGAGCTCGAATGGTTGAGATAAACATTCTCAAGAAATAGCACGTAAACCATGGCGCGCCCGTAGGGGTGTCTGTGCAAGTAGGCGTTTGGTGCGTAGGGTCATCATGGACCCGAGCTGAAGGGGGTTCTAACTGCCTTTTACGCCTAGCCGTGCTTTGCATCGCCGTGTCCGGAGAAAAGAAGATCCCGGCGGTTGAGTCGACGCCGGGTAGCTAAACCTTTAAGACCCCCCCTCCCCTCCCCGGCAGAGGCAACACACCCCGTTGGCCCCGGATTCACGTAAACGGCACCCCTGGGCCAACCCACCCAGTTGTTAGTGATTCATGAGGAAAAGGAAGAAGGCACCTACTTTCTGTCTGCCTACAGGCAACACGGCGCAGTGCCTCAACCCACCCAGGGGGAAATCAGCAGTCGCCTTTTCCTATCTCTCTCTCCTTACACCTTTGTCTTTATCTCTCACTTTTTATTTGTCCTGTCATGTTCTCTCCTGTTCACTTCCAATTTTTCCTGGCGGCGAGGGTTACGCTGTTGTAGCTATCCAAGCTAGGGTAATTATAGCAGATTATAGCGGCAATGTATGTCCGGCGTCTTTAAGTGTTGTGGGAATCGAGAGTGCCCTCCTACCTGGCGCCTCGTTCCCTAGCTGCCGCGCGCGCACCTGCAGCGTAGCCCGGGCGCGCATAAGCACCGGTATTCGCCAAGATGGCTGCCAGGGCGCCTCTTGGTGTGTGCGTCAACCTTCGAATCCTTCCCGCGCTGGCATGTCCGGGCACGCTATGCTGGCACGCTGCGCGGGCCTACGTCACAACGCAGCGCCATTTCCCTTTGGGCCGCGCGTGACATCCTCGTCTCCTACGAGCTATGTTGCACCCGATGATTTGCTCATCGCGGTCGATGCTCTCAGGCCTTTACGAAGGGGTTGACGCGCTGCTGAGCAGGCGGATTCTCGTTTGGGCGTTCGACTTCGGCCCTTGTGCGGGAGTCATCGTGCCCTAGGCAAGCGTACTTGCTCGGTCTTGCAGAGTTCCCTATACGGCCTGCAAGCCCGTGAGTGTCGCACTGTGCTGCATCTTGGGTTAGTAAACCCGTTGTTGTTGTTATCCTGCCTCGTGCGTGGTTTCTGCGCCGTGCCGGATAAATCGACAAACCCGGCCGCAGCGTCTTCGCACACAGCGGCAGTGGAGGACGTTGGATTCCTACACGGTTGCGCCTTGTAAGTAAGCCGATTGCAAACCTATCTCCACAGTGTGTTCTTTCAACCTTGTAGCGTCTCCTTGTTGGGCTCGGTGGTGGGGGGCCACCATCGCCACCGAACGTAAGTCTTTTTATTGCAAAAGTATTTCTCCGCCTTCCTGATCGCTTCCTGAGAAGGTGGCGCAATGAAGACACTTTCCTGCGTAACACACCACAGCCGACTTTCCCAAAGTATCACGCTATTCACAGCCAGAACGAAAAAAAGACAGTCCGAGCGATTTCCCTTTCCTCGTGTCAAAAACCCTCAAGGAAGCAATAGGCCCAGGTTATAAAGTGACAAAGATGGGAAGTGGTGATCATCTTCGGAACGTTCATGACAAATCTCAGTATGAGAAGCTGTTTAAACTTGTAGGATCTGGGGAAACTCTTGTATCGGTGGGTCCACACAGGTCAATGAACACTGTCCATGACGTAATTTTTCATGACGATCCTATTAAACTTCCCCGCAGGGGCGTCTGCGTAAGTAGGCGTTTGGTGCGTAGCGACACCACGGACCCGAGCTAACGGGGGGGGGGGGGGGGGGGTTCGACTCCCTCCCACACTTAGCCGTGCGTGACTTTGCCGTGTCCGGGGAAAAGGGGATCCTGGGGGTTGAGCCAACGCCGGTTGAATGGATCTTTAAGGCCCCCAGCAGAGGCAATACACCCCTTTGGCCCCGGCTTCACGTAGATGGCACCCCTGGGCTGACCCACCCAGAGGAAATCGGCAGTCGCCTTTTCCTGTCTCTCTCTCCCTCATGATCTTCGTCTTTTCTCTATTTCAATATTTCCTGTCATCTCCTCACTTCTGTTTACTTCCATCTTCCAGGCCGCAAGTGTTAAGCTTATGCATTTGCCCTCTCTTGGTCACGTATTATTGGGTTATAGCGGCTTTGTGCAGATGGCGCTGGCATGCCGTTATAAATCTGTTGCCGTGTCCCCATATTGGGCTCGATGGTGGGCGGCTGGCATGGCTGCCGAATTTGTGTAGACTTTATGGCCTCCTTCTCATTTCCTAAACTGTCTGATTGCCCTCCTACTCCAAGAGGGGGCGCACCGAAGCAACAATGAATGTATTCATAAAGCCAAAAAATTTTCCTGCGCTTCCATGTGATCCACTGTGAGACACAAGAAAAGAACGCAAGAACCATCTCTCCGTTTGTTGTTTCGAAATGCCTCACCAGTACCACCGGTTCAGGGTATCAGGCTACACGTAGGGCTAGTAGGGACCTTCTTCTCAAAGTGCAAACAAAGACCCAGTGCAAAAACCTGACAAAAACTAACCTCTTTCCGAACCACACCTGTATCTATCGCACCACACCTTTCCATGAACAGTTCCTGAGGCGTAGTGCCTGATTATGACCCAATTAACCTGACAAAAAGTGAGCTCCTTGAGGGCTGGAACGAACAGCATGTAACGCATCTACAGAGAATCAAGATTAGCGTGACAACAAAGAAACCCCGACAAAGCACCTCATTCTTACAGTTTGCCGAAGCACACTTCCAGAATATATTAAAACAGGCCACTTGAAGTTATAGGTCCGATCTTAAATACCCAACCCCCGACGTTTGAAATGCCAGCGATATGCCCATGGTTCTCACAGCTGCCGCGACCGTCAACCCTGTGCAAAGTGTAGTTCGCACGAACATGCAACAAACAAATGTGAAGAAGCCACTACCCACTGTGTGAACTACGAGGGTGGACATACCGCTTACTGTCGCACATGCCCTACATGAAAACATAAAAAAGAAGTACTCACACTGAAAGTAAATGAAAATATTTCGTTTAGGGAGGCGCGCAAGCATCTACTAATGCAGGGTCCTTCGTTAGCGGAGGTGGCACGAAAGAAAGCAGTGCCACAAAAATTCGTGGCGCCCGCACGTACCACACAAAATGGACAAGCAGCAGCGCCATTCACCCACTCAGTGGAAGTTGCACAAGCTCTTCCGCTACCAAAAGGCCTTCGGACCTCCTTTACTGAAGTCCCAGGGCTTTCTGTCTCCATAGACACTCTTAAAAACTCCGAGCCTGCAAGCGTAAACCGCGAGCGGGCATCCAGCACCTCGTCTGAGGCGATGGACCCAACAGCAAGTCTAATGGTGTCTTTGGCGCCGAAGGACAGGCGCGGCGCTTTGGAGCGCGCCAGAAAATAAAAAAAAATAATCATCATTACGGGGCCTGACAAGGTGACAGCCTGGATGATCAGGCGAACTTCCTCGGTGCACACTACGAGCAGGTGTCTAGCTCGTAACACTATACTGAAGCTGTCCAAAGGTATAAAGCAAGGATAGAAAAGCAAAACCTAGAATACAAGGGCACAAAATACGAAGCATACAAATAACCTTGCAACTCAGCTGAGCTACAAAGATCACTAAACTCCTGCAGTAATTCTGCCCCAGGCTACGACCGTGTCACGTTGAAAAACCTGCCGCTCAAAACGCGAAAAACTACTCTCTCTATACAATGCTACCTAGCTTTCTGGTACCAACCCTACTTCCTGGAAAGAGGCTATTATTATCCCTAATTTGAAACAGGGCAAGGACCCTTCCTAAGTTCCGAGTTATAGCCCATTGCTCTTACAAGCTGCCTTTGTAAACTTTTTGAAAATGATATAAACCGCCAACTTTTAAATTTCCTTGAAACACACAATCTGCTAGACCGATTCCAGTGTGGTTTTAGAGAGGGTTAATCCACCACTGGCCATCTGGTGCGCATTGGGCAGAGATCCGAGACGCTTCCGTCCACAAACAATACTTTCTCTCTGTATTACTCGATATCGAGAAGGCATACGACATAACATAGCGTTCTGGCACATTAAGAGACTTTTCTCACCTGGGTGTGCGCGGTAGAATGCTTTCCATAATCGAGAGTTACTTGTCTATTTGGACATTCCATGTCCGTGTGGGCAGTGTTCTCTCCCAAACATATGTCCATAAAACAGGAGTACCGCAAGGTGGTGTACTTAGTTGTACACTTTTTATTATCAAAATGAATTCCTTGCTTCTGCCCATCCCCCGCAATATGTTCTATTGTACATATGTCGATGACGTCCAGCTTGGCTTTACGTCATGCAATCTAGCGATGTGTGAGCGGCAGGTTCAGTTAGGTTTAAACAAGCTCTCCAAATGGGCAGAGGAAAACGGATTCCGGCGGAACCAAGAAAAAAGCACGTGTGTCTTGTTCTCTCGAAAGAGAGGCATGCACCCAGAACCTGACATTCAACTGAATGGTCAACGTCTGTCTGTTAATGCCAACCATAAATTCTTGGGCCTAATCTTGGACCACAAGCTAACCTTCATACCGCACATTAGGTATTCAAAAAAGAAAATCTGTAAAAGCCATGAATGTTTTAAAAGTGTTGTCACGTACTACGTGGGGTAGTGACAGGCAATGTCTCATTAATCTGTATAGAAGCCTCATTCGCTCCAGCTTAGATCATGGGGCCGTTGTTCATCAGTCTGCGACTTTTCAAAGCACTGCGACTTTTCAAAGCACTTAAAGTCTGCGACTCTAAGTGCTTTGAAAATGCTGGACCCCGTGCACTATTTGGGCACCCACCTTTCTACGGGTGTTTTTCGCACCAGCCCCGTAGAAAGCCTTTACGTTGAGTCAAATGAGTGGTCGCTTCATCTGCAGAGAACTTACATGTCCTTTGTATATTTCCTTAAGGTGAAAGCAGACAAAAAAGCACATGTGTCTGGTTCTTCCGAAAGAGAGTCATGCACCCAGAACCTGACATTCAACTGAATGGTCAACGTCTGTCTGTTAATGCCAAGCATAAATTCTTGGGCCTAATCTTGGACCAGAAGCTACCCTTCATACCGCACATTAGGTATTCAAAAAACAAAATTTGTAAAAGCAATGAATGTTTTAAAAGTGTTGTCACGTACTACGTGGGGTAGTGACAGGCAATGTCTCATTAATCTGTATAGAAGCCTCATTCGCTCCCGCTTAGATCATGGGGCCGTTCTTCATCAGTCTGTGACTCTAAGTGCTTTGAAAATGCTGGAACCCGTGCACCATTGGGGCATCCGCCTCTCTACGGGTGCTTTTCGCAACACCCCCGTAGAAAACCTTTACGTTGAGTCAAATGAGTGGTCGCTTCATCTGCAGAGAACTTACATGTCCTTTGTATATTTCCTTAAGGTGAAAGCAGACAAGAAGCATCCCTTATACTGCACTATTAATGATTTGTCGAGCTCTATTTTGTTTCAAAACAGGCCTGCGATGAGGCAGCCCTAGTCAGTTCGCCTGAAGTGTCTAGCTGAGGAAACTGGCGTGTCACTGGAACACAGTTTATTGGCTACTGTGGCATAGCCGCCACAGTGGCAGTCGCAGACAATAGAATGCGATGTGTCTTTCCTTGAAATTACAAAACACGTGCCCGTTGCCTATATCCGAACATACTTCCTGGAACTTCCACACAAATACACACGTCCTGAGTTCTTCACAGATGCCTGTAAGTCTAGCTCCTCTGTATCCTACGCTGCTATCAGCCCATACTTTTCGGATGCTAGCCCTATACATCCAGACACAAGTTTATTACAGCGGCAGCTTGTGCGATACTTGTGGCCGCTAAGCACATCAAACAACTACAACTACATAAAGCAGTAGTTTGTAAGGACTCCCGCAGTGTAGTAATGGCTCTGCACACCCTTAAAAAAACCCTGTCCTCGTCTCAGTTTACACCTTTTTATGCACACTCTACACTCTCAAACAACATGTTGAAGTGTGCTGGGTGCCAAGGCACCGTGAGATCCAAGGCAACGTGATGGCGGATCAGCTTGCGTCATCCGTTCACGAAAGCACTGCCATTACACCCATATCAATCCCGGCCCTGGATCTTAAGCATCTCTCAAAGGAAAGCTCAGGCACTACTGGCAGAGGAAGTGGGATAGACACACACAAAACAAACTACACATTATTAAGCCACACCTTGGCCATTTGCCACCAGTATCAAAATCACGTCGTACAAGGTAACACTAACGAGGCTCAGGATTGGACACACATACACGACACACTCATATCTTTTGTCCGGTGGCGATCCACTATTGTGTGATATATGTGGTGAAGCAATAACAGTTCTTCACATTTTAATGCAGTGCAAACAATTAGACACTCTAAGGAAACAGCACCTTCCATTACCCTACCGACAACATATACCTTTAGACCCTGCAATGTTCGTCGGTAGGGAGCCGCTGATCACTCATAAATTGTTGCTAGCTTTTTTCAGAGATGTGCGCTTTACCATGTCATATACCCAGGTATTGCATAGCGCGACCTCTCAAGAGAGGCTGCTGCTGCAGTGGCTCTATTGAAAAGCACTTGCCTCGCGGCCCTCGGACACAAGGGCGCTGATGGGGCACTTGTGCTAGTGCCAAATGTTTTTACACATGGTTTTATTATAAGGACATTTTGTCACCCATTTTTACATTGCATATCACGCCACTGTCATGATTTCAGTACTTGTGGTTTTACCCACGTTATCGCGAGGAATTTAGAGGCCCCTATACAGCCACGGAACAAGCAGGATTTCGAACCAAAGGAACAAGCAGGATTTCAAACAGGCTACTCAACAATTGACCACATTAATACTATCAATCAGGTAATAGAGAAATGCTCAGAGTATAACCAACCACTATACATAGCCTTCATAGATTACGAGAAGGCGTTTGATTCAGTAGAAATATCAGCCGTCATGCAAACACTGCGGAATCAGGGCGTAGATGAAGTATATATAAATATTCTGGAAGAAATCTACAGGGGATCAACTGCTACCATAGTGCTTCATAAAGAAAGCAACAGAATACCAATCAAGAAGGGTGTAAGGCAGGGGGACACAATTTCCCTAATGCTATTTACCGCGTGCTTACAGGGGGTTTTCAGAAGCCTAGAATGGGAACAGTTAGGGATAAGAGTCAATGGAGAATACCTTAGTAACCTGCGCTTCGCCGATGACATTGCATTGCTGAGTAACTCGGGGGACGAATTACAACTCATGATTACGGAGTTAGACAAGGAGAGCAGAAAGGTGGGTCTTAAAATTAATCTGCATAAAACGAAAGTAACGTACAACAACCTCGGCAAGGAGCAGAGCTTCGAGATAGGTAATAGGGCACTTGAAGTTGTAAAAGACTATGTCTACTTAGGGCAATTAATAACCGCAGAGCCTAACCACGAGATTGAAGTAACTAGAAGAATAAGAATAGGGTGGAGCGCATTCGGCAAGCACTCTCAAATTATGACAGGTAGATTGCCACTATCCCTCAAGAGGAAGGTATATAACAGCTGTATCTTGCCGGTACTTAGCTACGGAGCAGAAACCTGGAGACTTACAAAGAGGGTTCAGCTTAAATTGAGGACGACGCAGCGAGCAATGGAAAGAAAATGGTAGGTGTAACCTTAAGAGACAAGAAGAGAGCAGAGTGGATTAGGGAACAAACGGGGGTTAAGGATATCATGGCTGAAATCAAGAAGAAGAAATGGACATGGGCAGGGCATGTAGCGCGTAGACAGGATAACCGCTGGTCATTAAGGGTAACTGACTGGATTCCCAGAGAAGGGAAGCGGGTTAGGGGGAGACAGAAGGTTAGGTGGGCAGATGAGATTAAGAAGTTTGCGGGTATAAATTGGCAGCAGCAAGCACAGGACCGGGTTAACTGGCGGAACATGGGAGAGGCCTTTGTCCTGCAGTGGACGTAGTCAGGCTGATGATGATGATGATGATGATGATGATACAGCCACGCAATATCAAATCATTGTCCACATCTCTGGTCATTGAAAGGACGCTCTTTGACCATCAATTTTTCCTTGCGTCATAAAGCGCCACACATCATCATCATCATTCTATTAAACGTTTTGAAAGGGAACTACCATAAGGTCAGCAGGACCAGAACGTGGTGAAAGTCCAAAGTACAACAATAAGCGCAACAGCAAACAGACCCCTACAAAACACCTAATAGTTACCTCCGGAACCAGTGCCCAACCAAAATCAATCGAAATCGGCTATTGTAAGCTCCGGGTAAGACTATATATTCCCAGTCCTAGTCGATGTTTTAAGTGTCAATGTTTCGAACATAGATCGCAGAGTTGCAGAGGGCACGCAACTTGCGCAAAGTGTGCATCCATTCAACTCATATCCGACAACTGCACCTAAAAAAATGGCAGATCCCACGTACAGTGGGAACCCATTATATGTGAAGCACGAATGAGAAATGTTGATATGTGACTTTGAAATCAGCACAACGTTACCAAGTGGAGGTGAAAATGCATGACTTGTGAGTCATGATTATCATGTTTAGATGTGTCGTTTACCTTCGTCATCTATTCACATCATGGGATACCGAATTTAGTATATGTGGAGCTAGAAAAATGACCGCGAGTGCGCTATGAGCGTGGTTTGTTGTCGTGTTCTTACATGACACGCGTGTCAGGATTATCATATTTGCACCAGTCATATATTTCGTCATTCATTGACGTCACGTAAAACCAAATTTGGTATATGTGGACCTAGGAAAACGGCCGAGAGCGCATCGTGAAGGGCCCAATGTAATCTAAAGTAGCGTTGACGCTCGAGCACGCTGGGCACAGTGACGTTACGTTAGCAAAACGCGAGTGCTCCATAGTTTGACGCCAGGTGCGACCAGCGTCCGTCGGCACGGCCCGACGGCAACCGGCGCGAAATGCGACATGCTGCATTTTTGCGCTGATGCGTTACCCAGACTACACTGCGTCTCCATCTTTTCGTGACGGAGAGATGCCGGGCGCGCTAAAACGCGCATGCGTCCAAGCAACGCAGTGCGGCGCGCACTTGTGAGTATATGGCCGGACTAGAGCCTGGCCTGGATACGTCGCAGTGACGCGACGAAAGGAACGCCGGTGAGCACGCGCACCGCGTCACGTCGAAGTGTATTGGCGCCTTGACTTTGGCATGTATTAATGTTCTAACATGACACACATCTCATGATTATCATGTTTGCACCAGTTACATACCTTCGTTATCCATTGGCGTGATGTAATACCAAATTCGACATATGTGATGCTAGCGAAACGGCCGCGAGCGGATCATTAGTGTGGCATGTAGTCATGTGTTTATATAGCACCCTTGTCGTTATTATCATGTTTGCACCAGCGTCATACTTTCGTTATCCATTCACGTCCCGTAATACCAAAATTAGTATAAGTGAAGGTAGTGAAACGGCCGCTAGCGCATCATGAGCGTGGCATGTAGTCATGTTGTTACATGACACGCATCTCATGATTATTATGTTTGCACCAGTCACATACCTTTGTCACCCATTCACGTACCGTAATACAAAATTTGGTATATGTGACGTTAGCGAAACGGCTGCGAGCACTTGATGAACCTGTATGTAGTCATGTTGTTACATGACACTCATGTCATAATTTTCATGTTAGGGTCGGTCTCTTGTGTTCGCCATGCAATCATGCCATACCATACCTGTTTTGTAACATGCAATGTGAACGAAACTACCGCAAGAGCTGCAGGACCATGAAATGTAAATCATGACATTCCTCTCATACGTATCGCCCCGCCGCAGTGGTCTAGTGGCTAAAGTACACGGCTTCAGACCCGCAGGTTGCAGGTTCGAATCCCGGCAGCGGCGGCTGTGTTTCCGATGAAGGCGGAATTGTTGTAGGCCCGTGTGCTCAGATTTGGGTGCACGTTAAGAACCCTAGGTGGTCGAAATTTCCGGAGCCCTCCACTACGGCGCCTTTCATAATCATTTGATGGTATTGGGACGTCAAACCCCACATATCAATTATGACATACATTTCATGATCTTAATGCTATGACTAGTCACATATGTTCTTTATGCAGTCATGTTATGCCATACCAAGTTTGGTATTGATATCATTATGGAAATGGCCAGGAGAGCTAAAAGTAGTAGGCGGATAGATAGATAAATAGATAGATAGATAGATAGATAGATAGATAGATAGATAGATAGATAGATAGATAGATAGATACTCTCAAAATCACCGAAGTTTGCTAAGAAATGCTTTGCATATAAAACAACTCATTGCTCGAAGTGTGAAGCAGATCACCCTGCCTACTCACTATCACGCCCCGCATGCAAAAAAAAGAGCAACAAATAGTACATTTTAAGGCCCAATTCAATCTGCCATTATAAGAAGCACACCAACGTTTCGCAATACACAACCCGTCTTTTCCCTCCTTCGCCGATGATACGCACCGGGGCGCCGTGTCACACGTTTCTGCACCCGCGAAGAAGGCAGCATCGCCGGGACCATACGCGTGTTCGCGTATTTGTGTATGTGTATGTTGGGGTCGGTGCCAGCATAATGACGCTCGTGTGTGCAGAGGGACACGTTATTGGACAGTGTCGTATAGACCTATTCCCTTATCTATGAATCTGGGGAGATGAGACTGCATATAATCAGCTCTCGCGGGCTGCTTAGGGTGGTTCATAGATATTTTTTAATAGACAGCCTTTTTCAATGTAGAGCTTTCAAGTTAGAGCTTCGGGCCAGAGATCCCATGCCATGTAAATAATGTATATAAACCCTCTCTACGAAGTTCAACCTACACCTGTCTCGACATCTTGATCCCAGATCTCTGGTGCCGAAAATCCCGGTCGCGATACCCTCTTGTCCGTATCCAGGCGCGAATTCGCGGCGCTTTTGTTCATAAGCAGTTTTTTTCTTTTTGTGTTCCTCGATATCGAAAAGGCATACGACACTACATGGCGCTTTGGCATACTGCGAGACCTGTCAAATTTAGGTTTGCGGGGTAGAATGCTGACAATCATCGAAAGCTACCTGTCCAATCTTAGATTCCGTGTCCGAGTTGGCGCTGTCTTATCTCGAATATTTGTCTAAGAAACAGGAGTGCCACAAGGAGGTGTATTGATCTGCACACTTTTCTTAGCTAAAGTGAATTCCTTGACGCTGTCTCTCCTACGTAATATTTTTTCTACATATATGTCGATGATGTACAGATTGGTTTCAAATTGTGCAGTATCTAAATGTGCAAATGGCAAGTTCAACAAGGGTTGAACAAGGCATTTCAATGTGGCAGATGAGAATGGTTGTATACTCAATGCGCAAAGGAACGCTTGCGTCTTGTTCAGCCGAAAGAGGGTCCTCTATCCTGACTCCTATCCTGACTCCTATCCTGACCTTCATGGTCAACCTCTGTCAGTTAAGACTGAGCACAAGTTTTTTGGACTAATATTAGACACAAATCTAACCTTCATCCCAATATAGGTGCTTAAAAACAATAAATAATTTGAATGTGTTGTCGCGTTCTACGTGGGGAAGTGACAAGAAATGTTTTATTAATTTATATAAAATCCTTGCAAGCACACGCCTAGATTATGGTGCTATATTCTATCAATCGGCAACACCATCAGCCTTGAAGATTTTGACCCTGTCTACTCTCTTTGCATTCGCCTGTCTACGGGTTATTTTCGTACCAGTCCTGTGGAGAGCCTGTACGTGTATTCGAATGAATGGTCGCTCCACCTGCTTGTCGTTGAGTGTTTTTTACTTTGTGTGTGTGTTATTTGCGGAAAAAGCATGTCATCAAGCAAGTACCAACTAGGCCTATTAGCATTCAGTATGTTACCTGTCATTTTTGTACTTTCTGCAGGCGAAAGCAGACAATAAACACCCCTCTCATTTCACAAATAATGATTTGTCTTGTTTTGGCTTGTTCGAAAACCGTCTTTCATTGAGGCAGTCCTACTCACTCCGTGTAAGGGAGTGAGTAGGGCCGAAGAAACAGGTGTGCCTCTTCTCGAACACAGTTTGATGGCTCCTGCAGCATATCTTCCACTGTGGCAGTGGCAGCTTGTAGATTGTGATGTCTCTTTTGTTGAAGTCACAAAGCACGCACCACTTGCACACACATGTATACTTCCTAGAACTACAACATAAATACACATGCGCTGAGTTCTTTACCGATGCCTAAAAGTCCAACTCTTCTGTGTCATATGCAGCGCTAGGCCAATCCTTTTTCGAGGCCGGCGTTCTTCATCCTGATGCAAGTATTTTCACAGGAGAAGCTTACGCAATACTGGTGGTCGTAAAACTCATTAAAAATAATATTACAAAAAGTGGTAATATACACAAATTTTCTAAGCGCGGTAAAGACCTGAAAACTCTTAAAAAACTCATAAAAAACATAACAACCCCATGCTGGTGTCCCTTTACTCACTTCTGTGCACACTGTACACATCAAAACAGCATGTCGTTGTCTGGTGGGTGCCAGGGCACCGTGAGATACAAGGGAACGTTTTGGCTGACAAGCTGGCTGCTTCCGCCAACGACACTAATTCCAATGCATCAATACCAATCCCTGCACTTGACCTGAAACCTTTTCTAAAACGAAAGCTCAGGGTGTATCGGGAGAGCACGTGGGATAGACACACAGACAATAAATAAACTCCATGCTATTAAGCCGGAACTAGGTATTTGACCGTCACTATCATAATCACGACACACAAAAGTAACGCTTACAAGGCTAACAACGGGACCATATCTTCTGTCCACCGGCAATCCACTATTGCTTGAGAGATGTGGAGAACCACTTATTCTACTCACCTCTGCAACACATTACATGCAACACTAACACTACAAGCATCGATATTCCTTATGAAATCCTTGAAATGATAACCCAGGGCAAGAAAAGTTGCAGTTTCTCTTTACTCAAGGTGTATAGTTCTCCCCGCTCACGCACAAATTCATTTCAATAATTCCTAATGGAGTTTGGGCGTATTGGGCGCACCCTTTTTGTGTGCGGAGATTTCAACGCTGCGCACACGGTTTGGGGGTTACCGCAAATCAGCCGGAAAAGGAAGTAGGCTCTGTGACAATACATGCAACTTGCGATACACAATCCATACAGATCCCGGACACCCTACTCGCATAGAGAACAGTGTTTCGCTAGACACATGCCTCGACGTCACCTTTTCCAAAAACACAGGACCAGCAATATCACATGGTCCTCTCGACAAGCATCTTGGCAGTAACCAGTGTATTGGGGCCTGAATACTAACACGACACAATGAACGCTGTCCCGAGTGGAAGGTGCGTTTCACGGACTGGGTGCGGTTCAGAGAGCACCGGCAAAATCTTCCCGAAGAGTCGGAGTATGTCAAATGGCTAGAGTCTCTTTGTGATGACTTAGATGGGTGTACGCGCGCAGTCGTTACCACAACCACAAACCCGGACGTGGACGCACACCTTCTGCATCTGTGGGAGGCGCGTAGAGGGCTCACGCGGCGTTGAAAACACCAACACCGAAATCGCAAGTTTCGCTGGCGTATCGACCAACTCGCGCAGGAGGCACAAGAATACGTACAGAAGCTCGTGCGCAACAACTGGCGGCGTTTCTGCCAGCGTCTTTCAGGCACATTAGGCACTGAGAAAAAATGGTCGACATTTTGCGCCCTTATAAATCCATCCGTCACCAAAAGGGAAGCTTTTCATCAACTACATCACTTAACACATATGTACAGCAATGATCTATCCGGCCTTCTCAAAGAACTTGAACGACGTTTCATCGCTACCGGTCCCATGTCAAAGTATCCTGACCACCCACACGAGCTGGAATCTAACGAGAAACTCGACGTGGACATAACGGTTGATGAAGTTTGCGTAGTTCTTCAAGATCTCCATCGAAATACGGCAACAGGTGCTGATCACACTCGATATTCTGCCCTTCGTCACTCAGATGTGAACCATCTAACGAACCTCTTCAATGACTATTGGCATAAAGGTACACTACCAAAGACATGGCGTCATGCTGATATTTCCTTAATACTTAAACCAGGCAAACCCATAGTCATGGAAAATCTGCGGCCGATACCCCTTACCTCATGCGTTGGGAAGTTGATGGAACACGTTCCTTCCCACATCTGCAGCCTTTCCTTGAGCGACAGTCATTCTTTTCGCGCTCACAGTTTGGATTTTGGGCACATCTTTCTACACAGTACGTGCTTCTACAACTCAAGCACGAGATTCTGGGCCCTCCGTTGCGTGCCCAGACAAGGGCCATCCTCGCCATTGATTTAAAGGGGCATTTGATAACGTTGCACACGAGTTGATCCTTCCGAATCTAGCAGAATTTAATTGCGGCAGCCGCATGTATATTACATTCGTTCCTTTCTGCGTGACAGGACAGCTAGCATCGAGATAGGGCCACACCGTTCGGGCGCGATTCGCCTTACAGGTCGCGGCACGCCTCAGGGATCAGTTCTGTCCCCCATCCTGTTTATTATTGCCCAAGCAAGACTGCCAGAGCAGCTCAATCAGATCCCTGATGTCACCCATGCAATTTACGCAGACAGCATAACGATCTGGACGAAGCGACGCGCAGACGGGGCTATTCAGGGTCGCCTACAGCAGGCTGCCGACATCGTTACCGCCTACGCACGACTGTGCAGCTTGACCTGTTCGCCCCCAAAGTCCTTGCTTGTTATTATGCGGGTGCGTAGCATCACGCTGCCTCCCCAGATTGTTGTGCACGTGGATGGCGTTGCCGTCATTCAGATCGAACGTGCTCGCATACTTGGCTTGCACGTTCAAGCGAGTGGAAGAGCGGACTACACTGTTTATCTTTTGTCCCGATAAACCGAACAGATTTTCACCATAATATTGTCACAAAGATACAGGTACGCAGGTACAAAATAGTGCGTTTACTTTTGTAACCCAAGGGCCAGCAACGCGAACTCCAGGGCACGCGCACACAGAACTACTTCGTTGTCCTCCTCAGAGGCTGGCTACTATAGTTGCCAGCCTACCTTGCGTCAATGCCCCCGTTTCAAGAGCGACCGTCCCGGTCGATTGACTGAGATGCTAGAGAGGTGGCGATGAAAAAAAGTATCACGTCAACAAAAAAAGCCCCACGCTGTTGTGGATAATAAGAAAAAGTTTGAAGTGTTCAGAACTCGCGGCCGTAGTACGGTTTCATCCGTACTACATGGACTACTTCTGGACGTGGACTTCTTCGGTTTAAACTGGTGTCGTAGCTTTGGGCAACTACGTCGTAATTCACGTCACTGAGGCAGCGCACAACTTCGTAAGGGCCAAAGTTGCGTCGCAATAGCTTTTCTGAAAGCCCACGATGTCGAACTGGTGTCCACACCCATACATAGTCACCTGGTTGATAGTGGACGTTCCTTCGGCCTTGGTTGTAACGGCGAGTGTCGATATCTTACCGCGCGCGAATGCGGTTCCGTGCAAGCTGGCGGGCTCCCTCGGCTTTCTCGACGAACTCCTCAACGCTGTCATTTCCGTTTGTTGTCCTGGTCTACGGGGAGCATAGCGTCTAACGGTGTTGTGACGCGACGGCCATAAACAAGCTCGAATGGTGTCTGTGGTCTCTTGCACAGCGGTGTTATAAGCAAAAGTGACGTGCGCCAAAATTTCATCCCACGTTTTGTGCTCTACATCAAAATACATAGATAGCATGTCGGCCAGTGTTTTCTTTAACCTCTCCGTCAAGCCGTTCGTTTGGGGATGATAAGCTGTTGTTTTCCGGTGGTTCGTGCGCGTCAGCTTGGTGACTTGTTGCAATAACTCTGCCGTAAATGCTGCTCCGCGATCGTTCATAAGAACAGCAGGTGCACCATGACGCAAAACAATGTTGTGGACAAAGAATCTGGCGACTTCAATTGCAGTTACCTTAGGCACAGCTTTGGTTTCTGCATAGCGAGTCAGATAGTCGGTTGCGACAATTATCCACTTAATTGCTGAGGATTACGTTGGAAAGGGACCAAGAAGATCCATTCCAACTTGCTGAAATGGTGCTCGAGGTGTATTTAAAGGTTGGAGGAAACCGGCGGGCTTTGCGGGTAGAACTTTACGCCTCTAACACTCACGGCAGTTGCGGACATATCGCTGAATGGACGAATACAGCTGTGGCCAGTAGTATTTCTGTCGGATGCGCGCTAATGTTCTAGCTAAGCCTAAGTGACTAGCCGAAGGATCGTCGTGGCACGCCTGCAAAACTTCCTCACGCAGGATGAAACGGCTAGGATGAAATTTTTCTGGCTGCTCTCAAGATTTCTCTTGTACAGAACATTGTTCCGCAGGCAATACGTTGTTAAACCACGCGAGAGCCGGCGTGGGACAATAACGTCTTCTCCTTGAAGATGCTGGATGACAGGAAGTAGCTCAGTGTCCTCACGTTGAAGCTCAGCCATCCGCACCACATCGACGATGCCAAGAAACGGTAAATCTTGTTCAGTGTCAGATGAAGTCGGGGAAATAGGAGTACGAGACAGGCAGTCAGCATCTGTATGCTTATGTCCTGATCGGTAGACCACCGTTATGTCGTTCTCTTGAAGGTGGAGGCTCCAGCGGGCGAGGCAGCCTGATGGATCCCGTAGATTGGCAAGCCAACAGAGCGAATGTTGGTCACTGACCACTCAAAATGGCCGGCCGTATAGGTAGGGTCGAAACTTGCTAACGGCCCAAACGACTGCTAGGCACTCTTTTTCGGTGGTAGAGTAATTAGCCTCTGCTTTTGTGAGACTGCGGCTCGCGTAAGCGATGACACGCTCTGCGCCGTTCTGCAATTGAACTAGAATGGCTCCGATTCCTACGTTGCTGGCGTCTGTGTGGATTTCGGTATCGGCAGTGTCGTCGAAATGTGCCAGCACTGGAGGTGTCTGCAGTCGATTGCGCAGCTTTACGAAGGCTTGTTGTTGGTCTTCTGTCCATACGAAAGGTACATCTGGCCGTGTCAATCTTGTAAGAGGTTCCGCAATTTTCGAAAATCCTTCGACAAAACGGCGGTAGTACGCACAGAGTCCGAGGAATCAGCCAACTTCTCCGGATCTGGTCGAACACCTCCCCGGGCTCACCACGTGGCCGAGAAACTTGAGTTCCTGGTAGCCGAAGTAGCACTTTTCGGGCTTAATAGTAAGGTTCGCTCTCCTTATTGCAGTGAGGACACTTTTTAGCCTTGAAAGATGCTCGTCAAACGTGCTTGAAAACACAACTACATCATCCAAGTATACAAGACACGTCTGCCACTTTAGCCCAGCTAGTACAGTGTCCATCATGCGCTGAAACGTGGCGGGAGCGGAACTGAGACCGAAAGGCAGCACTTTCATTTCGTAGAGCCCGTCAGGCGTCACGAACGTGGTTTTCTCACGGTCGCCCTCGTCAACTTCAATTTGCCAGTACCCTGACTTGAGATCTAATGATGTAAAGAACTGGGCGTGGCGTAGATGGTCTAAGGCATCATCAGTCTGTGGCAGCGGGTAAACGTCGCGTTTTGTGACGTTGTTAAGCCGTCGATAGTCGACGCAGAAGCGTAGTGTGTTGTCTTTTTTCTTTACTAAGACAACAGGTGACGCCCTCGGACTTGTCAAGTGTTGAATGACGTTATCATTCAGTATTTCTTGAACTTGACGCTTAATCACCTCTCTTTCCTTCGGGTACACACGGTATGGATGTTGGCGAAAAGGCCGTGTCGACTCCTCGGTAACAATGCGATGTTTTGTAACGGTGGTACGCTGAACTTTCGATGCTGTGGAGAAGCAGTCCGAGAATTCCCTCACAAGATTTAGCAGCCGCTGATTTCGTGAATCTGGCAATTGTCCGGAATAATGTGAATATGGCTTCCCAGGTCAGTACAAGCTTTTGCATACGGTGAAGTCGTATCCAATGTGCCAATATCGAAAAAGTCGGCCATTTCACTGAGGAAAGTGACAGTAGTCCCTCTAGAGACGTGCTTAAACTCATTGCTAAAGTTGGTCAGCAGAACTCGACAGCATTTATTCTCTAACCGAACAAGGAATCGGGCTGTGTATATGTTTTGTTTGAGCAGCAGCGGGATATTTGCCTCTGCAATACCTTCATAGTCGTTTAATTCATCAAAAACGTCGTAGGCTACCAAAGTTAACACGCTACTCTTCGGCGGTAACGTGACGTCATCGTCAACGATTCTCAAAGCATTGACGTAACTGCCTTGAGGGTTGCGCACTAAAGCGTTTGCCGTAGAAAACGTCACCTGCGACTCTTGCAATTCAATCACGGCTCCATTATCACGCAGAAAGTCCAGTCTGAGATTCAGGTCCCTCGAGCAACTCAGCAGTATTACAAAATCTCCGAGATAGGTAAATCCGTGAATACTGACTCGCACTGTGCACCGCCCCACCGGAGTGAGAAGATGGCCTCCAGCCGTACGTATCTGCGACCCAGCCCACTGGGTAGAAACCTTCTTCAGCCTGCAGGCAAGACCCATGCTCATAACGGAAGTGTCTGCTCCAGTGTCAATTAGCGCCATTACTACTTCGTCGTCCACAGTTACCGCAATGTTTGATGTCACCACTCTTCGTACCACGTTTGACTGCGTCTGTACATCTTTTTGCTGCCGTCGGTGTCGTCGTAGTGGAGGATATTCCGTAGAGTCAGCGTCAGCGGACTCACCTCCGGAGGTCGCCGAACTCAGTTTTCCCGACTTACAGGACTGGGTGAACGGCGTTCGGAGCGCCGCGTGAATAGGCTGGGCTCGGTGACCTGTAGCGAGCAGGCGACGACGAGCGGTGCTCTTGCGACCGATGTTCGATACTGCGACGATTCGAGATGAAACTCTCTATTTCCTGTGGTCACTCGCCATGTCGTGGACGAGAGGCATTAAGAGAAAATCCACGGAGACCCACACAACGATATGGACATGTTCGGTAGACGTGTCCGGATTCCCCGCAGTGGAAACAAAGGGGCCTGTGGTCGGGTGTACGCCAGATGTCACTCTTTCTCGGTCTTGCTTCGGCGATCAACGGCGAGCTGCGAGGACGGAAGCCTACCTCCATTTGCTGAGCGTGTCGCTCATTGGGGTAAAATACGCTGGTTAAACTGCACGATGGAGGACGTCGCACTGCTTCCGCGTAGCTCATCTCGACGCAGTGCCTCTGTTGTGGTGCCTCGGACGGTTGGGGAGCGTGAACGGCTTGCCGTAGCTCGGCGCGTACCATCTCCGCAATGGAGAGCTGCTCTACAGGTGAAGCAGTTACCTGCATCTTTTGTAGCTCTTCCTTAATGAGAGCTCTGATAAGCTCTCGCAACGCGCTGATGTCATTGCCGAGAGTGACAGAAGTGACCTCACATGGATGTACACCACGGTTATACTTCCTGGCACGCTGTTGAGGGGCCCTCTCCATGGCAGTGGCTTCCTCATGGAACTCCGCAAGTGTCGGCAGGCGGGTTTCGAATCAGGCCGGCAAAAAATCTCTTCTTTAACACCCACGCATTAGGTGGCGAATCTTTCTTGGATTCAGACATAGAGGGCTCCGCACGCCTGAAAAGCCGATCCATGTCCTCTACGTAAGTCGTCACGCTTTCGTTAGGCCCTTGAACCCTTGCCTCTATGGCACGCTCCGCTGTCTCTTTCCTGTCCTTTCGGGCAAATGCCTTGAGGAACTGCCGGTTAAACTCATCCCATGACGTAACCGCTGCTTCATGGTTCTCAAACCACCCCACCGCGGTGGTCTAGTGGCTAAGGTACTCAGATACTGACCCACAGGTCGCGGAATCGAATCCCGGCTGCGGCGGCTGCATTTCCGATGGAGGCGGAACTGTTGTAGGCCCGTGTGCTCAGATTTGGGTGCACGTTAAAGAACCCCAGGTGGTCGAAACTTCCGGAGCCCTCCACTACGGCGTCTCTCATATTCATATGGTGGTTTTGGGACGTTAAATCCCACATATCAATTATGGG
>NW_023607502.1:0-19701 GCF_013339725.1 Rhipicephalus microplus
GACTTGGTGTGTTTAGGTTGTATAAGAGGGACAATTAATCAGCTGCCCGCTCATAATAAGTTCACGTGCTACGTGACGCCAAAACATGCGAATAAGAGTGTTTTCACACTCGTTGTTTGGCTTATAGATGGCGCTGACTGTCACTCCTACTTCTAAATTCACATATAAACCCCAAAAAAGTGGATGGAGGGACGGCCGCTGTGATAGCTCAGTGGTTAGAGCATCGAACGCGTTATTCGAAGGTCGTAGGTTCGATTCCTGCTCACAGCTGGTAATTTTTTCATCCACTTTTCTTTCTTCTTTCTTCTTATTTACATTCCATTGGTTCTAATAACTTCCCCTGTACATTCCTTGGCATTACTGTCTGTTATATCTCATTAATATTGTGTTAAACCACGGAAATACGAGCCCTTAGGTATACACTTCTCTCCCTTATTTCATTGAACGAGGGTCTCGTACTGGCAGACTTGGTGTGTTTAGGTTGTATAAGAGGGACAATTAATCAGCTGCCCGCTCATAATAAGTTCACGTGCTACGTGACGCCAAAACATGCGAATAAGAGTGTTTTCACACTCGTTGTTTGGCTTATAGATGGCGCTGACTGTCACTCCTACTTCTAAATTCACATATAAACCCCAAAAAAGTGGATGGAGGGACGGCCGCTGTGATAGCTCAGTGGTTAGAGCATCGAACGCGTTATTCGAAGGTCGTAGGTTCGATTCCTGCTCACAGCTGGTAATTTTTTCATCCACTTTTCTTTCTTCTTTCTTCTTATTTACATTCCATTGGTTCTAATAACTTCCCCTGTACATTCCTTGGCATTACTGTCTGTTATATCTCATTAATATTGTGTTAAACCACGGAAATACGAGCCCTTAGGTATACACTTCTCTCCCTTATTTCATTGAACGAGGGTCTCGTACTGGCAGACTTGGTGTGTTTAGGTTGTATAAGAGGGACAATTAATCAGCTGCCCGCTCATAATAAGTTCACGTGCTACGTGACGCCAAACATGCGAATAAGAGTGTTTTCACACTCGTTGTTTGGCTTATAGATGGCGCTGACTGTCACTCCTACTTCTAAATTCACATATAAACCCCAAAAAAGTGGATGGAGGGACGGCCGCTGTGATAGCTCAGTGGTTAGAGCATCGAACGCGTTATTCGAAGGTCGTAGGTTCGATTCCTGCTCACAGCTGGTAATTTTTTCATCCACTTTTCTTTCTTCTTTCTTCTTATTTACATTCCATTGGTTCTAATAACTTCCCCTGTACATTCCTTGGCATTACTGTCTGTTATATCTCATTAATATTGTGTTAAACCACGGAAATACGAGCCCTTAGGTATACACTTCTCTCCCTTATTTCATTGAACGAGGGTCTCGTACTGGCAGACTTGGTGTGTTTAGGTTGTATAAGAGGGACAATTAATCAGCTGCCCGCTCATAATAAGTTCACGTGCTACGTGACGCCAAAACATGCGAATAAGAGTGTTTTCACACTCGTTGTTTGGCTTATAGATGGCGCTGACTGTCACTCCTACTTCTAAATTCACATATAAACCCCAAAAAAGTGGATGGAGGGACGGCCGCTGTGATAGCTCAGTGGTTAGAGCATCGAACGCGTTATTCGAAGGTCGTAGGTTCGATTCCTGCTCACAGCTGGTAATTTTTTCATCCACTTTTCTTTCTTCTTTCTTCTTATTTACATTCCATTGGTTCTAATAACTTCCCCTGTACATTCCTTGGCATTACTGTCTGTTATATCTCATTAATATTGTGTTAAACCACGGAAATACGAGCCCTTAGGTATACACTTCTCTCCCTTATTTCATTGAACGAGGGTCTCGTACTGGCAGACTTGGTGTGTTTAGGTTGTATAAGAGGGACAATTAATCAGCTGCCCGCTCATAATAAGTTCACGTGCTACGTGACGCCAAAACATGCGAATAAGAGTGTTTTCACACTCGTTGTTTGGCTTATAGATGGCGCTGACTGTCACTCCTACTTCTAAATTCACATATAAACCCCAAAAAGTGGATGGAGGGACGGCCGCTGTGATAGCTCAGTGGTTAGAGCATCGAACGCGTTATTCGAAGGTCGTAGGTTCGATTCCTGCTCACAGCTGGTAATTTTTTCATCCACTTTTCTTTCTTCTTTCTTCTTATTTACATTCCATTGGTTCTAATAACTTCCCCTGTACATTCCTTGGCATTACTGTCTGTTATATCTCATTAATATTGTGTTAAACACGGAAATACGAGCCCTTAGGTATACACTTCTCTCCCTTATTTCATTGAACGAGGGTCTCGTACTGGCAGACTTGGTGTGTTTAGGTTGTATAAGAGGGACAATTAATCAGCTGCCCGCTCATAATAAGTTCACGTGCTACGTGACGCCAAAACATGCGAATAAGAGTGTTTTCACACTCGTTGTTTGGCTTATAGATGGCGCTGACTGTCACTCCTACTTCTAAATTCACATATAAACCCCAAAAAAGTGGATGGAGGGACGGCCGCTGTGATAGCTCAGTGGTTAGAGCATCGAACGCGTTATTCGAAGGTCGTAGGTTCGATTCCTGCTCACAGCTGGTAATTTTTTCATCCACTTTTCTTTCTTCTTTCTTCTTATTTACATTCCATTGGTTCTAATAACTTCCCCTGTACATTCCTTGGCATTACTGTCTGTTATATCTCATTAATATTGTGTTAAACCACGGAAATACGAGCCCTTAGGTATACACTTCTCTCCCTTATTTCATTGAACGAGGGTCTCGTACTGGCAGACTTGGTGTGTTTAGGTTGTATAAGAGGGACAATTAATCAGCTGCCCGCTCATAATAAGTTCACGTGCTACGTGACGCCAAAACATGCGAATAAGAGTGTTTTCACACTCGTTGTTTGGCTTATAGATGGCGCTGACTGTCACTCCTACTTCTAAATTCACATATAAACCCCAAAAAAGTGGATGGAGGGACGGCCGCTGTGATAGCTCAGTGGTTAGAGCATCGAACGCGTTATTCGAAGGTCGTAGGTTCGATTCCTGCTCACAGCTGGTAATTTTTTCATCCACTTTTCTTTCTTCTTTCTTCTTATTTACATTCCATTGGTTCTAATAACTTCCCCTGTACATTCCTTGGCATTACTGTCTGTTATATCTCATTAATATTGTGTTAAACCACGGAAATACGAGCCCTTAGGTATACACTTCTCTCCCTTATTTCATTGAACGAGGGTCTCGTACTGGCAGACTTGGTGTGTTTAGGTTGTATAAGAGGGACAATTAATCAGCTGCCCGCTCATAATAAGTTCACGTGCTACGTGACGCCAAAACATGCGAATAAGAGTGTTTTCACACTCGTTGTTTGGCTTATAGATGGCGCTGACTGTCACTCCTACTTCTAAATTCACATATAAACCCCAAAAAAGTGGATGGAGGGACGGCCGCTGTGATAGCTCAGTGGTTAGAGCATCGAACGCGTTATTCGAAGGTCGTAGGTTCGATTCCTGCTCACAGCTGGTAATTTTTTCATCCACTTTTCTTTCTTCTTTCTTCTTATTTACATTCCATTGGTTCTAATAACTTCCCCTGTACATTCCTTGGCATTACTGTCTGTTATATCTCATTAATATTGTGTTAAACCACGGAAATACGAGCCCTTAGGTATACACTTCTCTCCCTTATTTCATTGAACGAGGGTCTCGTACTGGCAGACTTGGTGTGTTTAGGTTGTATAAGAGGGACAATTAATCAGCTGCCCGCTCATAATAAGTTCACGTGCTACGTGACGCCAAAACATGCGAATAAGAGTGTTTTCACACTCGTTGTTTGGCTTATAGATGGCGCTGACTGTCACTCCTACTTCTAAATTCACATATAAACCCCCAAAAAAGTGGATGGAGGGACGGCCGCTGTGATAGCTCAGTGGTTAGAGCATCGAACGCGTTATTCGAAGGTCGTAGGTTCGATTCCTGCTCACAGCTGGTAATTTTTTCATCCACTTTTCTTTCTTCTTTCTTCTTATTTACATTCCATTGGTTCTAATAACTTCCCCTGTACATTCCTTGGCATTACTGTCTGTTATATCTCATTAATATTGTGTTAAAACACGGAAATACGAGCCCTTAGGTATACACTTCTCTCCCTTATTTCATTGAACGAGGGTCTCGTACTGGCAGACTTGGTGTGTTTAGGTTGTATAAGAGGGACAATTAATCAGCTGCCCGCTCATAATAAGTTCACGTGCTACGTGACGCCAAAACATGCGAATAAGAGTGTTTTCACACTCGTTGTTTGGCTTATAGATGGCGCTGACTGTCACTCCTACTTCTAAATTCACATATAAACCCCAAAAAAGTGGATGGAGGGACGGCCGCTGTGATAGCTCAGTGGTTAGAGCATCGAACGCGTTATTCGAAGGTCGTAGGTTCGATTCCTGCTCACAGCTGGTAATTTTTTCATCCACTTTTCTTTCTTCTTTCTTCTTATTTACATTCCATTGGTTCTAATAACTTCCCCTGTACATTCCTTGGCATTACTGTCTGTTATATCTCATTAATATTGTGTTAAACACGGAAATACGAGCCCTTAGGTATACACTTCTCTCCCTTATTTCATTGAACGAGGGTCTCGTACTGGCAGACTTGGTGTGTTTAGGTTGTATAAGAGGGACAATTAATCAGCTGCCCGCTCATAATAAGTTCACGTGCTACGTGACGCCAAAACATGCGAATAAGAGTGTTTTCACACTCGTTGTTTGGCTTATAGATGGCGCTGACTGTCACTCCTACTTCTAAATTCACATATAAACCCCAAAAAAGTGGATGGAGGGACGGCCGCTGTGATAGCTCAGTGGTTAGAGCATCGAACGCGTTATTCGAAGGTCGTAGGTTCGATTCCTGCTCACAGCTGGTAATTTTTTCATCCACTTTTCTTTCTTCTTTCTTCTTATTTACATTCCATTGGTTCTAATAACTTCCCCTGTACATTCCTTGGCATTACTGTCTGTTATATCTCATTAATATTGTGTTAAACCACGGAAATACGAGCCCTTAGGTATACACTTCTCTCCCTTATTTCATTGAACGAGGGTCTCGTACTGGCAGACTTGGTGTGTTTAGGTTGTATAAGAGGGACAATTAATCAGCTGCCCGCTCATAATAAGTTCACGTGCTACGTGACGCCAAACATGCGAATAAGAGTGTTTTCACACTCGTTGTTTGGCTTATAGATGGCGCTGACTGTCACTCCTACTTCTAAATTCACATATAAACCCCAAAAAAGTGGATGGAGGGACGGCCGCTGTGATAGCTCAGTGGTTAGAGCATCGAACGCGTTATTCGAAGGTCGTAGGTTCGATTCCTGCTCACAGCTGGTAATTTTTTCATCCACTTTTCTTTCTTCTTTCTTCTTATTTACATTCCATTGGTTCTAATAACTTCCCCTGTACATTCCTTGGCATTACTGTCTGTTATATCTCATTAATATTGTGTTAAACCACGGAAATACGAGCCCTTAGGTATACACTTCTCTCCCTTATTTCATTGAACGAGGGTCTCGTACTGGCAGACTTGGTGTGTTTAGGTTGTATAAGAGGGACAATTAATCAGCTGCCCGCTCATAATAAGTTCACGTGCTACGTGACGCCAAAACATGCGAATAAGAGTGTTTTCACACTCGTTGTTTGGCTTATAGATGGCGCTGACTGTCACTCCTACTTCTAAATTCACATATAAACCCCAAAAAAGTGGATGGAGGGACGGCCGCTGTGATAGCTCAGTGGTTAGAGCATCGAACGCGTTATTCGAAGGTCGTAGGTTCGATTCCTGCTCACAGCTGGTAATTTTTTCATCCACTTTTCTTTCTTCTTTCTTCTTATTTACATTCCATTGGTTCTAATAACTTCCCCTGTACATTCCTTGGCATTACTGTCTGTTATATCTCATTAATATTGTGTTAAACCACGGAAATACGAGCCCTTAGGTATACACTTCTCTCCCTTATTTCATTGAACGAGGGTCTCGTACTGGCAGACTTGGTGTGTTTAGGTTGTATAAGAGGGACAATTAATCAGCTGCCCGCTCATAATAAGTTCACGTGCTACGTGACGCCAAAACATGCGAATAAGAGTGTTTTCACACTCGTTGTTTGGCTTATAGATGGCGCTGACTGTCACTCCTACTTCTAAATTCACATATAAACCCCAAAAAAGTGGATGGAGGGACGGCCGCTGTGATAGCTCAGTGGTTAGAGCATCGAACGCGTTATTCGAAGGTCGTAGGTTCGATTCCTGCTCACAGCTGGTAATTTTTTCATCCACTTTTCTTTCTTCTTTCTTCTTATTTACATTCCATTGGTTCTAATAACTTCCCCTGTACATTCCTTGGCATTACTGTCTGTTATATCTCATTAATATTGTGTTAAACCACGGAAATACGAGCCCTTAGGTATACACTTCTCTCCCTTATTTCATTGAACGAGGGTCTCGTACTGGCAGACTTGGTGTGTTTAGGTTGTATAAGAGGGACAATTAATCAGCTGCCCGCTCATAATAAGTTCACGTGCTACGTGACGCCAAACATGCGAATAAGAGTGTTTTCACACTCGTTGTTTGGCTTATAGATGGCGCTGACTGTCACTCCTACTTCTAAATTCACATATAAACCCCAAAAAAGTGGATGGAGGGACGGCCGCTGTGATAGCTCAGTGGTTAGAGCATCGAACGCGTTATTCGAAGGTCGTAGGTTCGATTCCTGCTCACAGCTGGTAATTTTTTCATCCACTTTTCTTTCTTCTTTCTTCTTATTTACATTCCATTGGTTCTAATAACTTCCCCTGTACATTCCTTGGCATTACTGTCTGTTATATCTCATTAATATTGTGTTAAACCACGGAAATACGAGCCCTTAGGTATACACTTCTCTCCCTTATTTCATTGAACGAGGGTCTCGTACTGGCAGACTTGGTGTGTTTAGGTTGTATAAGAGGGACAATTAATCAGCTGCCCGCTCATAATAAGTTCACGTGCTACGTGACGCCAAACATGCGAATAAGAGTGTTTTCACACTCGTTGTTTGGCTTATAGATGGCGCTGACTGTCACTCCTACTTCTAAATTCACATATAAACCCCAAAAAAGTGGATGGAGGGACGGCCGCTGTGATAGCTCAGTGGTTAGAGCATCGAACGCGTTATTCGAAGGTCGTAGGTTCGATTCCTGCTCACAGCTGGTAATTTTTTCATCCACTTTTCTTTCTTCTTTCTTCTTATTTACATTCCATTGGTTCTAATAACTTCCCCTGTACATTCCTTGGCATTACTGTCTGTTATATCTCATTAATATTGTGTTAAAACACGGAAATACGAGCCCTTAGGTATACACTTCTCTCCCTTATTTCATTGAACGAGGGTCTCGTACTGGCAGACTTGGTGTGTTTAGCTTGTATAAGAGGGACAATTAATCAGCTGCCCGCTCATAATAAGTTCACGTGCTACGTGACGCCAAATCATGCGAATAAGAGTGTTTTCACACTCGTTGTTTGGCTTATAGATGGCGCTGACTGTCAATCCTACTTCTAAATTCACATATAAACCCCCCAAAAAAGTGGATGGAGTGGCGGCCGCTGTGATAGCTCAGTGGTTAGAGCATCGAACGCGTTATTCGAAGGTCGTAGGTTCGATTCCTGCTCAAAGCTGGTAATTTTTTCATCCACTTTTCTTTCTTCTTTCTTCTTATTTACATTCCATTGGTTCTAATAACTTCCCCTGTACATTCCTTGGCATTACTGTCTGTTACTGTCTGACATTACTGTCCTTGGCATTACTGACGACGACGAAGTGTCTCTTCATAGAACGCTTCTGCTTTCGGCTCCGAGCATTGTTATCAAGTTTTTCGCTTTTTAAGGGAGACGCTGCTCCCTGCCCCAAGGCGACGGACGCGGAGTCATCCACTGGTCCGCCCAGCCAGAGGTCTGCTATGGCGAGCTCCTCGGTAAATCAGCGCGCCTGGCCCAGAACCAGTGAGGCCAACGGTGATAGTCACTGCATCATGGCTGTGGACGTGGAGCCTTCTGCGGCTCTGTCCGACCATAGACCACCTTTGGCAAGCTCGTCGCGGAAACGAAGCACCTGTTCGAGCACCAGCGAGGACACGGAACTGTACTCGGCCACTGGCGACGACTCGTCGGATGACGACTTCGAGACCGTGAGAAGCAGGAAGGCCAAAAGAAGAAGTATCAAGTCGTCTTCACCAGCAGGGACATTAACGTCTCAGTCAAAAGGAGAATGCTGGCCGCACACCATCCTCTTCATGCCCGAGGACTCCACCATCAGCCTTCGAGCAGTAAACAGGCAAGCTCTCTCTATGTACTTTGAGGGGGTAGCACCAAACGACATTAAGGATATCCGGGTGAACACGCGGAAGAATATTCTAGCTGTGGACACAATGACTGCCAGCGCCATAGACAAGCTTCGCAGAGTATCAGATTTGGGAGGCATCAAAGTTCGACCGGTTATTCCAATGGACGGTGCCTGCACGGCGGGAGTAATCTACGACATTGATTTGGCCATAGCAAATCGGACCTCCCAACTCTCATAAAACCAGCGAACGAAGGAGTTCTCATCGCGAATGTACTTCGCCTCGGAAACACCCGATGTGTAAAGATAATGTTCAAAGGAGATTCCATTCCGTCGCATGTCAAAGTGGGACACTTCCGACATCCTGTTCGACCATTTGTCCCTAAACCACTCCAGTGCCATAACTGCATGAAAATTGGTCACATCAAGAGTGTATGTACAAACACCACAGTATGCCCCCGATGCGCTGAGCCGCACACTGCAGACGCATGTCGGGCAACAAGTCTGAAGTGCAGAAACTGTGATGGTCCGCATGATGCTGCATCCAAGGAATGCCCTCGGATTAAGAAGGAAATCGCCATTATCAAACAAATGGTTAGGGACAATTCAACCCACAGAGAGGCTGCTGAAAGGGTACGGCGGCGACGTAGTCGCCGACGGAGGCGTGTAGGACGGAAATACGAGCCCTTAGGTATACACTTCTCTCCCTTATTTCATTGAACGAGGGTCTCGTACTGGCAGACTTGGTGTGTTTAGGTTGTATAAGAGGGACAATTAATCAGCTGCCCGCTCATAATAAGTTCACGTGCTACGTGACGCCAAAACATGCGAATAAGAGTGTTTTCACACTCGTTGTTTGGCTTATAGATGGCGCTGACTGTCACTCCTACTTCTAAATTCACATATAAACCCCCCAAAAAGTGGATGGAGGGACGGCCGCTGTGATAGCTCAGTGGTTAGAGCATCGAACGCGTTATTCGAAGGTCGTAGGTTCGATTCCTGCTCACAGCTGGTAATTTTTTCATCCACTTTTCTTTCTTCTTTCTTCTTATTTACATTCCATTGGTTCTAATAACTTCCCCTGTACATTCCTTGGCATTACTGTCTGTTATATCTCATTAATATTGTGTTAAACCACGGAAATACGAGCCCTTAGGTATACACTTCTCTCCCTTATTTCATTGAACGAGGGTCTCGTACTGGCAGACTTGGTGTGTTTAGGTTGTATAAGAGGGACAATTAATCAGCTGCCCGCTCATAATAAGTTCACGTGCTACGTGACGCCAAAACATGCGAATAAGAGTGTTTTCACACTCGTTGTTTGGCTTATAGATGGCGCTGACTGTCACTCCTACTTCTAAATTCACATATAAACCCCAAAAAAGTGGATGGAGGGACGGCCGCTGTGATAGCTCAGTGGTTAGAGCATCGAACGCGTTATTCGAAGGTCGTAGGTTCGATTCCTGCTCACAGCTGGTAATTTTTTCATCCACTTTTCTTTCTTCTTTCTTCTTATTTACATTCCATTGGTTCTAATAACTTCCCCTGTACATTCCTTGGCATTACTGTCTGTTATATCTCATTAATATTGTGTTAAAACACGGAAATACGAGCCCTTAGGTATACACTTCTCTCCCTTATTTCATTGAACGAGGGTCTCGTACTGGCAGACTTGGTGTGTTTAGGTTGTATAAGAGGGACAATTAATCAGCTGCCCGCTCATAATAAGTTCACGTGCTACGTGACGCCAAACATGCGAATAAGAGTGTTTTCACACTCGTTGTTTGGCTTATAGATGGCGCTGACTGTCACTCCTACTTCTAAATTCACATATAAACCCCAAAAAAGTGGATGGAGGGACGGCCGCTGTGATAGCTCAGTGGTTAGAGCATCGAACGCGTTATTCGAAGGTCGTAGGTTCGATTCCTGCTCACGGCTGGTAATTTTTTCATCCACTTTTCTTTCTTCTTTCTTTTTATTTACATTCCATTGGTTCTAATAACTTCCCCTGTACATTCCTTGGCATTACTGTCTGTTATATCTCATTAATATTGTGTTTAAACCACGGAAATACGAGCCCTTAGGTATACACTTCTCTCCCTTATTTCATTGAACGAGGGTCTCGTACTGGCATACTTGGTGTGTTTAGGTTGTATAAGAGGGACAGTTATCAGCTGCCCGCTCATAAGAAGTTCACGTGCTACGTGACGCCAACACATGCGAATAAGATGTTTTCACACTCGGTTGTTTGCTTATAGATGGCGCTGACTGTCACTCCTGCTTCTAAATTCACTATAAACCCCAAAAAAAAGTGGTATGGAGGGACGGCCGCTGTGATAGCTCAGTGGTTAGAGCATCGAAGAAGCCCTTACTGCTGATTACACGCCACATTCACTGACCCGCACCTGGACCTGCCTTTTTCAATGGAAGAACTGAATGTGGCTCTTGCTTCATGCAATCGATCGTCATCGCCTGGGCCGGATGGCATATCATACCGCCTATTATGCAATCTCGGTGATCGAGCACGAAGTGCTTTGCTGGAAGTATTCAATGAGTCTTGGAGAGATGGAACGGTCCCCAGAGAGTGGAAAACAAGCCGGTTGGTTGCACTTCTCAAACCTGGAAAATCGCCTCTAGAGCTGACATCATACCGCCCAATAGCGCTGGCTAGTTGCGTAGGGAAGCTGATGGAGCGAATGATCCTTGCCAGACTCGAGTGGTTCCTAGAACGCCATAGAATATATCCAGACGCCATGGCCGGTTTTCGTCGTCTTCGGAGCTCCATTGACAATGTCATTGACCTGGTGACCTACGTACAACACCAGAAAATGAGCAGACGGTTATCTGTCGCACTATTTTTAGATGTCAAAGGAGCATATGACAATGTTTCTCACGAAGCCATACTTGACGCCCTCGAGTCAGTTGGTTTGGGTGGGCGAGTGTACCGCTGGATCCAATGCTACCTACATATGAGATCATTGTTTATGCAAACTGATGATGGGCCGACTTCTGAACATTATACACACCGTGGTGTTCCTCAAGGTGGTGTATTGAGCCCCACACTGTTCAACCTGGTTCTGATCGGTCTCGTTGAACGCATACCAGATTCCGTGCAGATATCTCTCTATGCAGATGATATTTGTGCCTGGACATCAGGTGTAACACGTCCTCAGGTACGTGCGAGACTCCAGAAAGCAGCGAATTCAATATCGGCGTACCTTAGAGAACAAGGCCTCGAGATTTCTCCTGAGAAATCGGCGCTGGTCGCGTTCACGCGGAAGGCAATGACGTCATATCCCATCGCCATCGATGGACACAGTGTCTGCTACGCCAGGACCCACAGGTTTTTGGGGGTCACGATATAAGGTTCACGTGCTACGTGACGCCCAAACATGCGAATAAGAGTGTTTTCACACTCGTTGTTTGGCTTATAGATGGCGCTGACTGTCACTCCTACTTCTAAATTCACATATAAACCCCCAAAAAGTGGATGGAGGGACGGCCGCTGTGATAGCTCAGTGGTTAGAGCATCGAACGCGTTATTCGAAGGTCGTAGGTTCGATTCCTGCTCACAGCTGGTAATTTTTTCATCCACTTTTCTTTCTTCTTTCTTCTTATTTACATTCCATTGGTTCTAATAACTTCCCTGTACATTCCTTGGCATTACTGTCTGTTATATCTCATTATTATGTGTTAAACCACGGAAATACGAGCCCTTAGGTATACACTTCTCTCCCTTAATTCATTGAACGAGGGTCTCGTACTGGCAGACTTGGTGTGTTTAGGTTGTATAAGAGGGACAATTAATCAGCTGCCCGCTCATAATAAGTTCACGTGCTACGTGACGCCAAAACATGCGAATAAGAGTGTTTTCACACTCGTTGTTTGGCTTATAGATGGCGCTGACTGTCACTCCTACTTCTAAATTCACATATAAACCCCAAAAAAGTGGATGGAGGGACGGCCGCTGTGATAGCTCAGTGGTTAGAGCATCGAACGCGTTATTCGAAGGTCGTAGGTTCGATTCCTGCTCACAGCTGGTAATTTTTTCATCCACTTTTCTTTCTTCTTTCTTCTTATTTACATTCCATTGGTTCTAATAACTTCCCCTGTACATTCCTTGGCATTACTGTCTGTTATATCTCATTAATATTGTGTTAAACCACGGAAATACGAGCCCTTAGGTATACACTTCTCTCCCTTATTTCATTGAACGAGGGTCTCGTACTGGCAGACTTGGTGTGTTTAGGTTGTATAAGAGGGACAATTAATCAGCTGCCCGCTCATAATAAGTTCACGTGCTACGTGACGCCAAACATGCGAATAAGAGTGTTTTCACACTCGTTGTTTGGCTTATAGATGGCGCTGACTGTCACTCCTACTTCTAAATTCACATATAAACCCCAAAAAAGTGGATGGAGGGACGGCCGCTGTGATAGCTCAGTGGTTAGAGCATCGAACGCGTTATTCGAAGGTCGTAGGTTCGATTCCTGCTCACAGCTGGTAATTTTTTCATCCACTTTTCTTTCTTCTTTCTTCTTATTTACATTCCATTGGTTCTAATAACTTCCCCTGTACATTCCTTGGCATTACTGTCTGTTATATCTCATTAATATTGTGTTAAACCACGGAAATACGAGCCCTTAGGTATACACTTCTCTCCCTTATTTCATTGAACGAGGGTCTCGTACTGGCAGACTTGGTGTGTTTAGGTTGTATAAGAGGGACAATTAATCAGCTGCCCGCTCATAATAAGTTCACGTGCTACGTGACGCCAAACATGCGAATAAGAGTGTTTTCACACTCGTTGTTTGGCTTATAGATGGCGCTGACTGTCACTCCTACTTCTAAATTCACATATAAACCCCAAAAAAGTGGATGGAGGGACGGCCGCTGTGATAGCTCAGTGGTTAGAGCATCGAACGCGTTATTCGAAGGTCGTAGGTTCGATTCCTGCTCACAGCTGGTAATTTTTTCATCCACTTTTCTTTCTTCTTTCTTCTTATTTACATTCCATTGGTTCTAATAACTTCCCCTGTACATTCCTTGGCATTACTGTCTGTTATATCTCATTAATATTGTGTTAAACCACGGAAATACGAGCCCTTAGGTATACACTTCTCTCCCTTATTTCATTGAACGAGGGTCTCGTACTGGCAGACTTGGTGTGTTTAGGTTGTATAAGAGGGACAATTAATCAGCTGCCCGCTCATAATAAGTTCACGTGCTACGTGACGCCAAAACATGCGAATAAGAGTGTTTTCACACTCGTTGTTTGGCTTATAGATGGCGCTGACTGTCACTCCTACTTCTAAATTCACATATAAACCCCAAAAAAGTGGATGGAGGGACGGCCGCTGTGATAGCTCAGTGGTTAGAGCATCGAACGCGTTATTCGAAGGTCGTAGGTTCGATTCCTGCTCACAGCTGGTAATTTTTTCATCCACTTTTCTTTCTTCTTTCTTCTTATTTACATTCCATTGGTTCTAATAACTTCCCCTGTACATTCCTTGGCATTACTGTCTGTTATATCTCATTAATATTGTGTTAAACCACGGAAATACGAGCCCTTAGGTATACACTTCTCTCCCTTATTTCATTGAACGAGGGTCTCGTACTGGCAGACTTGGTGTGTTTAGGTTGTATAAGAGGGACAATTAATCAGCTGCCCGCTCATAATAAGTTCACGTGCTACGTGACGCCAAAACATGCGAATAAGAGTGTTTTCACACTCGTTGTTTGGCTTATAGATGGCGCTGACTGTCACTCCTACTTCTAAATTCACATATAAACCCCAAAAAAGTGGATGGAGGGACGGCCGCTGTGATAGCTCAGTGGTTAGAGCATCGAACGCGTTATTCGAAGGTCGTAGGTTCGATTCCTGCTCACAGCTGGTAATTTTTTCATCCACTTTTCTTTCTTCTTTCTTCTTATTTACATTCCATTGGTTCTAATAACTTCCCCTGTACATTCCTTGGCATTACTGTCTGTTATATCTCATTAATATTGTGTTAAACCACGGAAATACGAGCCCTTAGGTATACACTTCTCTCCCTTATTTCATTGAACGAGGGTCTCGTACTGGCAGACTTGGTGTGTTTAGGTTGTATAAGAGGGACAATTAATCAGCTGCCCGCTCATAATAAGTTCACGTGCTACGTGACGCCAAACATGCGAATAAGAGTGTTTTCACACTCGTTGTTTGGCTTATAGATGGCGCTGACTGTCACTCCTACTTCTAAATTCACATATAAACCCCAAAAAAGTGGATGGAGGGACGGCCGCTGTGATAGCTCAGTGGTTAGAGCATCGAACGCGTTATTCGAAGGTCGTAGGTTCGATTCCTGCTCACAGCTGGTAATTTTTTCATCCACTTTTCTTTCTTCTTTCTTCTTATTTACATTCCATTGGTTCTAATAACTTCCCCTGTACATTCCTTGGCATTACTGTCTGTTATATCTCATTAATATTGTGTTAAAACACGGAAATACGAGCCCTTAGGTATACACTTCTCTCCCTTATTTCATTGAACGAGGGTCTCGTACTGGCAGACTTGGTGTGTTTAGGTTGTATAAGAGGGACAATTAATCAGCTGCCCGCTCATAATAAGTTCACGTGCTACGTGACGCCAAAACATGCGAATAAGAGTGTTTTCACACTCGTTGTTTGGCTTATAGATGGCGCTGACTGTCACTCCTACTTCTAAATTCACATATAAACCCCAAAAAAGTGGATGGAGGGACGGCCGCTGTGATAGCTCAGTGGTTAGAGCATCGAACGCGTTATTCGAAGGTCGTAGGTTCGATTCCTGCTCACAGCTGGTAATTTTTTCATCCACTTTTCTTTCTTCTTTCTTCTTATTTACATTCCATTGGTTCTAATAACTTCCCCTGTACATTCCTTGGCATTACTGTCTGTTATATCTCATTAATATTGTGTTAAACCACGGAAATACGAGCCCTTAGGTATACACTTCTCTCCCTTATTTCATTGAACGAGGGTCTCGTACTGGCAGACTTGGTGTGTTTAGGTTGTATAAGAGGGACAATTAATCAGCTGCCCGCTCATAATAAGTTCACGTGCTACGTGACGCCAAAACATGCGAATAAGAGTGTTTTCACACTCGTTGTTTGGCTTATAGATGGCGCTGACTGTCACTCCTACTTCTAAATTCACATATAAACCCCAAAAAAGTGGATGGAGGGACGGCCGCTGTGATAGCTCAGTGGTTAGAGCATCGAACGCGTTATTCGAAGGTCGTAGGTTCGATTCCTGCTCACAGCTGGTAATTTTTTCATCCACTTTTCTTTCTTCTTTCTTCTTATTTACATTCCATTGGTTCTAATAACTTCCCCTGTACATTCCTTGGCATTACTGTCTGTTATATCTCATTAATATTGTGTTAAACCACGGAAATACGAGCCCTTAGGTATACACTTCTCTCCCTTATTTCATTGAACGAGGGTCTCGTACTGGCAGACTTGGTGTGTTTAGGTTGTATAAGAGGGACAATTAATCAGCTGCCCGCTCATAATAAGTTCACGTGCTACGTGACGCCAAACATGCGAATAAGAGTGTTTTCACACTCGTTGTTTGGCTTATAGATGGCGCTGACTGTCACTCCTACTTCTAAATTCACATATAAACCCCAAAAAAGTGGATGGAGGGACGGCCGCTGTGATAGCTCAGTGGTTAGAGCATCGAACGCGTTATTCGAAGGTCGTAGGTTCGATTCCTGCTCACAGCTGGTAATTTTTTCATCCACTTTTCTTTCTTCTTTCTTCTTATTTACATTCCATTGGTTCTAATAACTTCCCCTGTACATTCCTTGGCATTACTGTCTGTTATATCTCATTAATATTGTGTTAAACCACGGAAATACGAGCCCTTAGGTATACACTTCTCTCCCTTATTTCATTGAACGAGGGTCTCGTACTGGCAGACTTGGTGTGTTTAGGTTGTATAAGAGGGACAATTAATCAGCTGCCCGCTCATAATAAGTTCACGTGCTACGTGACGCCAAAACATGCGAATAAGAGTGTTTTCACACTCGTTGTTTGGCTTATAGATGGCGCTGACTGTCACTCCTACTTCTAAATTCACATATAAACCCCAAAAAAGTGGATGGAGGGACGGCCGCTGTGATAGCTCAGTGGTTAGAGCATCGAACGCGTTATTCGAAGGTCGTAGGTTCGATTCCTGCTCACAGCTGGTAATTTTTTCATCCACTTTTCTTTCTTCTTTCTTCTTATTTACATTCCATTGGTTCTAATAACTTCCCCTGTACATTCCTTGGCATTACTGTCTGTTATATCTCATTAATATTGTGTTAAACCACGGAAATACGAGCCCTTAGGTATACACTTCTCTCCCTTATTTCATTGAACGAGGGTCTCGTACTGGCAGACTTGGTGTGTTTAGGTTGTATAAGAGGGACAATTAATCAGCTGCCCGCTCATAATAAGTTCACGTGCTACGTGACGCCAAACATGCGAATAAGAGTGTTTTCACACTCGTTGTTTGGCTTATAGATGGCGCTGACTGTCACTCCTACTTCTAAATTCACATATAAACCCCAAAAAAGTGGATGGAGGGACGGCCGCTGTGATAGCTCAGTGGTTAGAGCATCGAACGCGTTATTCGAAGGTCGTAGGTTCGATTCCTGCTCACAGCTGGTAATTTTTTCATCCACTTTTCTTTCTTCTTTCTTCTTATTTACATTCCATTGGTTCTAATAACTTCCCCTGTACATTCCTTGGCATTACTGTCTGTTATATCTCATTAATATTGTGTTAAACCACGGAAATACGAGCCCTTAGGTATACACTTCTCTCCCTTATTTCATTGAACGAGGGTCTCGTACTGGCAGACTTGGTGTGTTTAGGTTGTATAAGAGGGACAATTAATCAGCTGCCCGCTCATAATAAGTTCACGTGCTACGTGACGCCAAACATGCGAATAAGAGTGTTTTCACACTCGTTGTTTGGCTTATAGATGGCGCTGACTGTCACTCCTACTTCTAAATTCACATATAAACCCCAAAAAGTGGATGGAGGGACGGCCGCTGTGATAGCTCAGTGGTTAGAGCATCGAACGCGTTATTCGAAGGTCGTAGGTTCGATTCCTGCTCACAGCTGGTAATTTTTTCATCCACTTTTCTTTCTTCTTTCTTCTTATTTACATTCCATTGGTTCTAATAACTTCCCCTGTACATTCCTTGGCATTACTGTCTGTTATATCTCATTAATATTGTGTTAAAACACGGAAATACGAGCCCTTAGGTATACACTTCTCTCCCTTATTTCATTGAACGAGGGTCTCGTACTGGCAGACTTGGTGTGTTTAGGTTGTATAAGAGGGACAATTAATCAGCTGCCCGCTCATAATAAGTTCACGTGCTACGTGACGCCAAACATGCGAATAAGAGTGTTTTCACACTCGTTGTTTGGCTTATAGATGGCGCTGACTGTCACTCCTACTTCTAAATTCACATATAAACCCCAAAAAAGTGGATGGAGGGACGGCCGCTGTGATAGCTCAGTGGTTAGAGCATCGAACGCGTTATTCGAAGGTCGTAGGTTCGATTCCTGCTCACAGCTGGTAATTTTTTCATCCACTTTTCTTTCTTCTTTCTTCTTATTTACATTCCATTGGTTCTAATAACTTCCCCTGTACATTCCTTGGCATTACTGTCTGTTATATCTCATTATATTGTGTCAATACACGGAAATACGAGCCCTTAGGTATACACTTCTCTCCCTTATTTCATTGAACGAGGGTCTCGTACTGGCAGACTTGGTGTGTTTAGGTTGTATAAGAGGGACAATTAATCAGCTGCCCGCTCATAATAAGTTCACGTGCTACGTGACGCCAAACATGCGAATAAGAGTGTTTTCACACTCGTTGTTTGGCTTATAGATGGCGCTGACTGTCACTCCTACTTCTAAATTCACATATAAACCCCAAAAAGTGGATGGAGGGACGGCCGCTGTGATAGCTCAGTGGTTAGAGCATCGAACGCGTTATTCGAAGGTCGTAGGTTCGATTCCTGCTCACAGCTGGTAATTTTTTCATCCACTTTTCTTTCTTCTTTCTTCTTATTTACATTCCATTGGTTCTAATAACTTCCCCTGTACATTCCTTGGCATTACTGTCTGTTATATCTCATTAATATTGTGTTAAACACGGAAATACGAGCCCTTAGGTATACACTTCTCTCCCTTATTTCATTGAACGAGGGTCTCGTACTGGCAGACTTGGTGTGTTTAGGTTGTATAAGAGGGACAATTAATCAGCTGCCCGCTCATAATAAGTTCACGTGCTACGTGACGCCAAACATGCGAATAAGAGTGTTTTCACACTCGTTGTTTGGCTTATAGATGGCGCTGACTGTCACTCCTACTTCTAAATTCACATATAAACCCCAAAAAAGTGGATGGAGGGACGGCCGCTGTGATAGCTCAGTGGTTAGAGCATCGAACGCGTTATTCGAAGGTCGTAGGTTCGATTCCTGCTCACAGCTGGTAATTTTTTCATCCACTTTTCTTTCTTCTTTCTTCTTATTTACATTCCATTGGTTCTAATAACTTCCCCTGTACATTCCTTGGCATTACTGTCTGTTATATCTCATTAATATTGTGTTAAAACACGGAAATACGAGCCCTTAGGTATACACTTCTCTCCCTTATTTCATTGAACGAGGGTCTCGTACTGGCAGACTTGGTGTGTTTAGGTTGTATAAGAGGGACAATTAATCAGCTGCCCGCTCATAATAAGTTCACGTGCTACGTGACGCCAAACATGCGAATAAGAGTGTTTTCACACTCGTTGTTTGGCTTATAGATGGCGCTGACTGTCACTCCTACTTCTAAATTCACATATAAACCCCAAAAAAGTGGATGGAGGGACGGCCGCTGTGATAGCTCAGTGGTTAGAGCATCGAACGCGTTATTCGAAGGTCGTAGGTTCGATTCCTGCTCACAGCTGGTAATTTTTTCATCCACTTTTCTTTCTTCTTTCTTCTTATTTACATTCCATTGGTTCTAATAACTTCCCCTGTACATTCCTTGGCATTACTGTCTGTTATATCTCATTAATATTGTGTTAAACACGGAAATACGAGCCCTTAGGTATACACTTCTCTCCCTTATTTCATTGAACGAGGGTCTCGTACTGGCAGACTTGGTGTGTTTAGGTTGTATAAGAGGGACAATTAATCAGCTGCCCGCTCATAATAAGTTCACGTGCTACGTGACGCCAAAACATGCGAATAAGAGTGTTTTCACACTCGTTGTTTGGCTTATAGATGGCGCTGACTGTCACTCCTACTTCTAAATTCACATATAACCCC